>CATIWF010077097.1:0-49133 GCA_949630135.1 Balakata baccata | reverse complement strand
TGTAACTATGGCTTGGACATGGCAGTTATGGATGTTGAATCTGTATGATTTCTGGGAATTACTGCCATTTTCCATTTTTCCATAAACATATGCACTGCAGAGAGAGAGAGAGATGAAGGATGGGAGAAATATCAAAGAGCTCAAAGCAAAAAATTGAGGTGAAGTAATTTATAGAATCATGAAATTGCGAGTTTTGAGCAATGGTTTGACAAAAAGAAAGTGGTAATAGTGCAATTCAATAATGCAAAGAAAAAGAGAGCATAAGGACAAATGAGATATAAAAAGTTGCAATAATGGAGCAATGGAAAGCAGATGTGACACGGTAACCACTATGAGTAAGGTAAGCTTTGAGAAATTTGACAAAAAAAAAAAAAAGAAACCCTCATAACAAATAGAATTAGAAATAGAGAAAGTAATGAGAAGAATATAGCTGGTCATTTCTACATATATTTTTTTATACAATTTTTATTATATATTTCCAATAAAAAAATAAAATTTTTTTATTTTATAAAATATAAATTTTTATTATAAAAATATTGATATTTTATGAATATAAAAATACATAGCTTTTTTTTATTAGAAGTGTAAAATGGAAATTATATAAGGAAGTGTTGGTAATACTCGTGTAGCTAGAATTCTTCTATATGATAGTTAAATATTTTTTTAGTTTTTGTCTATCACGAATTTTATCTACATTAAATTGCTATGCATTTTTAGTATTAATGACTAGAAATTTTAGCATAATTTTTTTTTTCATAAAAAGGTGAACTAGCCTCACATACATACATATACTAACGTACCAAGCAATATTATACATTCACTAACATACCTAATGAAATTATGATCATATTTGTTTTAATTAGAGCCAATTTGTGATAATTCGAATATAACCAAATGCTTGAACTCAACTTGTAAGCTTTCTCGAGTTGAATTTGGTTTCATTCACAAATCAATCCATTAACTAGAAAACTAACACTTTTGATTAGTGATTCGTTTGACCCTGAAAATTTTTCCATTGGTTTGCTCATTTTTTTCCAGAAAAAAAACTAATTATATACTATATATTTCAATTTTAATAAAAAAAAAAGTTAGACAATTGAGCTTGTCATTCTCTGAAATTCACTCAAAAAGTGTTAAAAACTTCCAACTTTCAATCTAGCATATCTAATTTAATTAATATTTAGTATAATATCATACAATGAGTACCTTAGATAAAGGATAAATATCACATTAAATAATGAATTTTGCATATTTTTATAATTATATCCAATTTTATAATTATATTCAATTTTATAAAAATTTTATTTAAATTATATAAATTTTCATTTTAATAATAAATCTATTCTCGATATCATATAACCCTACTCTGAACCTGGTGCTTACGTGAATTGTCTATATGACATACTAGCTTCACCAGGTGACATGCCAGCTAGGTTCAGAGAGTAATTCTGTGATACCGAGATCAAATTTATTATTAAAATAAAAATTCATATAATTTAAATAAATTTTTTATAATAGTGAAAATGTGCAAAGTTCGTAATTAAATGTAATATTTATCCTTAAATAAATAAAAAGTATGTGGGCCTACGAATCATGTCATGGGTTGGGCTTAAAAGTATGATGAAAGCCCAACCCAAAAAGATAAAGATTCTAGAATTTCTTTCTTTCCCTGCAATCCAAAGTTTTCGAATTCAACTCCAACTTCGACAGATTTTCTTTTATTATATCTATATATACTCAGTCTCTTTATCTTCTTCTCCTAGCTGATATTGAACTACGTCAAGACCACAGTTCCTTTTTCTTTCTAGGGTTTTACTTTTGCGTATATTCTTTTCTTTTCTCACCTGTGTTTGACAACATGAAGAAGAAACTCGACACTCGTTTCCCTGCTGTAAGCTCTCTTTTCCTCTGCTCTGATTGTTTTTTTTTTTTTTTACACTTATTCGTTTACGTTTTGCTGTTAACAGTATTAGTTGTTCGTATATTAATTTATTTTCTGAACTTCTGTTTCATAAAGGTGTTGTGGTGATAGTGCTCAGGAGGAAACAGATTTTCTTTGAATTTTGATTAAGTGAGATGGAATCCTCATTGAAACATATTCAAACAGTTTGCTGAAAATAAGTTAGAAACTGTGGGATAAAAGGAAGCAATTTGATTGTATTAGGCGTTAAATGTTGGATTCTTTTTTAGAATCTGTATCTTATGCGGTGGGGCTTGTGATTTTGATATTGTTTTGCCCATAGTCTATTAATAGGCTGTTAGGGTAATGATGTGAATCGCTCATGGAGTTATTTATACGATATATATTAGACTATGAAGCACAGACACTTCAACTATATAGCGTGTCTTGTTTCCAATGCATTTCCGATACCGACACTTGTTGGACACTGATACGAAACGTCCTGGGTGCATTTTGTAATTTTCAAAAAATTAAATACATATTTTTTCCTTCTAGAAAACCTAAAATCTATATGTGATACCAATCATTGCTCAATATTTGATTATATGTCATTTTTATTTAATTTATATAAAAATAATGACTTGTAATTATATTTTTTGTATTTATTTATTTACTCCTATATTTTTAATATTTACATGTTTCTCATGCGTGTCCGTGTCTTATACTTTTTATAAATCTCTTTTCCCAGTATCCGTGTCGGTGTTTGTACCCTTATCCTTGTCCGTGCTGCATAGATATTAGATTTATAACAACTTTGCTAATTATGTCTTCAAAATCATTGAAGAACCGTGGGAGTTAGCATCACTTGGAGATAACTGGGCAATGATGTCTATTATTGTTGAAATATCCTGCTGTGGTTTCTCTGATGGGTGCTTTCTTTTGGATTCTTTTTGGTGTTTCCTTTAATTCTTGTTTTTTCTTTTTGCATGTTCTGGTCAGCTGGTTCTTTTTCATTGTTGACTTTATTTTGTACTCAGTATAATCCTAACAAAAATAGGAAAGAGATGGTGGTTTTAAAATCTAACTTTTATGCTTTATCAGGAAGGACCTCTTTGCTGGTCCTACTGTCAGTTTTTATTCTCCACATGCCATGCCAGTTTGCTTTAAGTTACTGGAGTTGTATTGTTTGTATTTAATGCAAGAAGGCTTGAGTTGGTAATTATAGATTTTACTTAAATTACTGTGTGCTGATTAACTTTTCTTCCATTTTCTATCTTGTAATTTGATTTCATTTGTTTTGTTTTGGGTCTTATCGTGCGCTTTATTTTGCCTTTTTTTTTCCCTACCAGGCTCGGATTAAGAAGATTATGCAATCTGATGAGGATGTGGGGAAGATTGCCATGGCTGTGCCTCTTCTTGTCTGTAAGTAATATTTGGCAATTTGTTCATGTTATTATTATAGTTATTATTGGACAAGGGAATTAGTTTATGATTTAGTAGTAAGAGGAAATTTCCTTCATACCCCTCCTTTTCCTCTCTTTCCCCCTTCTCTCTTCTTTTGTTGGCTTTAGATTTGTTTTTTATGCTCACTTTTTGTTAATGACATATGCAGCTAAAGCTTTGGAGCTATTTTTGCAAGATCTATGTGACCGGACATATGCAGTAACTTTGAAAAGGAAGGCCAAGACCTTGAATTCATTGCATTTGTAAGTGAATCTACTTGTCTTTGTTTTAGGTGCTAGAATTAACATATGAGATAACTCTGTTTCTCTCCTCTCTTCCTTACTTTCATGGATATGCACAAAATGTTTATGCATTAGGAATTATGATTCAGTCCTTATTTTGGACAATGAATGCATATATTTTGTTATTTCCTTGCCCTAATTTTGATGCATAGAGGTGGTCTAACTTCTACAATTTTCAGGAAACAGTGTGTACAGACATTTAATGTCTTCGATTTTCTAAGGGAAATTGTTGGCAAAGTTCCTGATCTAGGTGGTTCTGATGGTGCTGGGGATGATCACGGTGTCGCCAAAAGAAGGTTTGAAATGGACTCTTGTATCTTCTCGTTAGTTCTTAAGAAGCCCAGTGGTATGGTTAATATAATAATATTGTTGTTAATGGTTTTCAGGAAAGTTGCAAGCGATGAAGACAATCACAGTGATGAAGATATCCACAGGAGTAGGTTGGTAAGTCTGTCTTCTGTTGAGATTTAAAAGAAGGGGGAAAAGGGGCTGATGAGTCCATTATTGTTTGTGCATGTTCACTATTAATTGCACTAAACCTTGACACTAAAGCTGCCTTTCATTATTACTTGGCAGCATGAGACAGCTCACACAAGTAGCAGTGGCAGAGGAAGGGGCCGGGCCACAGGCAGAGGCCGAGGTAGTAGACCTGCAGAGAAAGAGATAGCTATACAGGGTGGAAAATTTGAAAATGATAGAGACATTATTCATAATGATAACAAGGATTGTTCAACTGTTGAAAGACTGGATAACATCGACGAGCTTGAAGACTTAAAGGAGAACATTGCAACTGGTAAAAGCGCAGACCCAGTTCATGACTTCGACCTGAATATGGACTTGGATGAGAATGGGGAGTTAAAAACAGTATTACCTGCTGCACAAACAAGATCAATAGTAAAATCTAGTCCAGATATAAAGCACTTGGATAAGAATGAGGAGTTAAAAACAGTGTTGCCCGTTGCCCTGCCTAGTTCCATAGCAAAGCCTATTCTTGAGATGAAGCATGAAGTGTTACCTGGCTGGTCACTTGCAGACATGGAGAAGATGGATATTGACTCAATTTGTCTTGCCACCTTAAATAGAATGGATGAGGATGAGGAAGATTATGATGAAGAAGGCTAAGGCTGCCACGGTAGTTATGCCGTCATACAGTTGCTTATATAGTATTACAGGTCTTTTTGTTGACATGGAAATACAGATTCATAGGGAGGTTTTCCGAAGCTGATGGTAGGGAGCGCAGGAGAAGCAATAGGATTCTGACATTCGTTCCAGAGTAGACTGAAGTTGTTAGTTGGAGGTTTATCTTCAATTAGTTGCTCAGAAGCTTGTAAGATATTTCAGTAAATACGGAAATGAAAAAGTTAGAAAAATATATTGGTTCTAGCTATCCATATAAAGATAGATCAAACTTTTACCACCCCATCCATGATTGAAATGCAAACAATTGCTATCTATAATTTCAACCAAAATCAGTGTAAACTCCTAAGAATCCTTTTGGATATGTCGAGGCTTGCTACTTCTTGTAATAATAATAATAATAATAATAATAAATGGAGACATAATGCAGGATGGAATTTATCCATACATCTGTTAGTTCCTCGTATGGATGAGATAGAAAATATGAAAACTAATAGAGTAATGCTATTTGTTCTAATACTTGTCCTAACTTTTGTTCAATTTGCATAAAATAATTGTATTATATCCATCTATTTACTTATTTTATTCAATTTGTATTAAAAATTTAAATATTTTATGTAAATTAGAACAAATTAGAATAAAAAGTATTTAGACAAATAATATTTCTCGAAATAATATGTAGAATAGTACCTTCAGGCGGACATAGGAGGTTGATAGTGGAGTCATTAGATTCATAAAACATACTCAATTCCATATAATTGTTGGTTTTTGTTATTTTATTCATTTGATTAGTTTTTGATCCAATTTGTTTTTTATATTATATTTTTTGTCCATTTTACCTCTTCAAATTTAAAAATACAATACATCCAGTCATTCTTAATGATGTAACATGTCGGAAAAACATATTGGAGCGTGAACTGATCAAGTGGCATATTATGAAAAAATTTAAAATTTAAAATTTAAAAGGGCAAAATTGAACACAAACGAAATATAAAAGGCAAAAAAAAAAAAAAACAGATAAGAGGGCAAATGGCAAAAAGGGACAAGTACAAGAGGTTGGACATGTCTTTTGCCCCTATTGTTATATTTAAAATATAATGAAATGGAACTCAATATTTTTAACAAGTGAATCTCAATAAAATAAGTAATGAATGGTTCAATAATTGTTTAGTGATATATATGAATCTTTAATATACAAAATTTCTAGACCCGTGTGCCCATAACTTTTTGTGAAATTTTTTATATATTTTGTGATTTATAATTCAGTTCTAGCTATGTAATTGATTTTAATCTTAATTTAATATGACTAGTGTATATATATATATATATTGGTACTAGGAAGAAGAGAAAATTCACAAATATATTTAAAAGATTCAGCGGACTGTGGGCTATACAACAAGGAATAATTATCATTTTTTATTCGCTATAAAGACGAAATCATACTTAGAGCGAAGAAAAAAACTTGAACTCAAAATCTCGTCTTTCCAAAAGTAAATGATTGTGTCACTTAAGCTAAGCCTCAAGCGTTGACTAGTATATTTTTTATTTCTATAATTATGATTTTAAAAATAGTCGCATTTTCTAAATAAAAAAGAGAGAGCATGGATTTAATATCCAATGCCTATAAATTTGTATTAAGAAGAAATTATTGAATTTTACATAGTTCTAATTATATTTAAAAAGTGCACTAATTCTATTTATGTATAGAAGTATCATTATCAATGAACTTTATAAAAATTATTCAAATTAAAATTTCTTTTTAAGTTTAAGCATTTATAATTGTATTTTATGAAAGACAGATAATAAGAGATTATTGGACTAGTGCTGATAATAACTAGCAGCAGACAATGGCAATGAAACTGGTAGCTAATCCTAATCAAAAGAATAAAAAGGACTGAATTTGGTTGTTGTTGAACAAAAACTTTTCTCTGCAGCTTGTACGAATAACTTGAAAATTGCCGAAAATAATTTATCATGATTGCTAATTTCTCTATGATATACAAAAATGTTTCTTTTCATCTTTTGCTGCCATTCTGACTACTTGTTGAAGCCATAAATTCTTGAAATGAAGATTGATTCAATAGGATAATGCAAAATAGACTTAGGAACACTAAGTGACATTAAACTAGGTTGACTCAACTTTTCTGCTCTGCCAATAAAATGAGTAGCATTCTGATAGAACCAACAAGTATATACGAAAGATGCAGTAAAATGCTAAAGGCTCTTATCGTTTAAAGTGTAAGATGAAATGCGAATCTAATAAAGGTGAGACATAAAAAAAAAAATAAAATAAAATAAAATAAACATATAACTCATAACACGATACATATATAAAATAAAATTATAAATTTAATTCAATACAATAAAAAAAACTCAAAAGCGCAAGACATAATGTAATTACAAATTTTTATTTTTATATAAAATTAAACAAAAATAACATATAATAAAATATGCTAAGCAATTATTATTCAAATATAAAAGTACATAAAAGTTTTATCATGATAATAAACTTGAAAAATAAACATAATGCATAGTGTGTATTTCCTAGCTTTTAGCCATTAGAAGAGTATCTTTTTTTCTATCTAAAATTCAGCAGCTTGATTTTAATAATATTAAAATAGTATTCTAGATTATATAAAAAATTATAAGTATTGTTTATCTCACACTAAAAAAATTATTCAGTAACACTAAAAATAAAAAGTTAAAAAACAAAAGCATTATGATTTGACCCATTTGGGATCGTAATAGATAAGGAAAGGAAATTAGAAATCAGCAATAGAACTTTTATATTGAGATTTTATATTAAAGGAAAGGAAACGAGATTGTAGGAGAAAATTCTGAAAAAGGAATACTCGTTCATTTTCTCCATTGAATATTCATCCTGCAACTACAATAAAATAAAGAAAAAAGTTCCAAGCTTTGTTAGAAAAACTTTCCCGACAAAACAAAGGAGAGAAGATTCATACAAACAAACAGAAAGAAAAAGAAGGAAGTCCAGAGAAAAAGGGGGAAAAACACAAAAACAATAAACAGAAAGAGAGTCATCATGTTTCTAAGATTTGGAAAGATTAATAGTGATGTTGGAGGAGGAGATTAGTCCTAACGATGACCGGACAACGATGCACAAGGCAGAAATTGGTAGGACGATGACCGAAAACCCTAAATATCAAAAAGGCGCAGGCGTGCACCTCTTTGAGGTCGCCTGCCTTTGGGAGTTTGAGGCACTAGAGGCTGGGCCTCCTTCAACAACACTGTGAGTATATAGCAAGAAATCAAAAAGAGAATTCTATATTGAACTGAAATATTGAACTTGCAAGTAATTCGAGAGTGCATGCTCTCTCCCAAATACCAAAAACTCAGCACAATCCCCACCTTAATATTCTGCCCTTTATATAACCACACTACACTTGAGAAAATCTCCACAATACCCTGCAACAAATCCAACCCTCTGAACAATCTAGAATAACCCTCACAACAATTATCCTACATCAAACCTTACTCTAGCTTTGCCTTCTTATTTAGTATAGGATCTTATCATTACTCCCCCCAGGACACCACCCAACAAGATGAGTCCTGGCAGCAAGAAACTTGAAATATACATATTCTTTGATATGTAGATAAAGGGCTAGTTCCGTCTCAACCTTGGGATCAAACATAGTCTTCAACAACAAACATTCACTTGGAGTGTCAACTGAGGCCACCGTAGTAACAGCGACAGGAGCCTGTTCTCTTGTAGCCAGCAGTCCAGGTAAAGCAAGAACAGAACCTGGGGAAAAAGGAACAACAGCAGGTGGAGCCAAATTCCACTTAGGAATTTCATAAAACACCTTATGTGCGTACTTTATTCCCTCACTTGTTGAGTACAATTTGACCAATGATGACTGGACATAAAGGTTCAAAGCAAACCCGGGATGCATTTTCTTTGAAATTTCACTCAAGAATCAAATATCAGAGACTCTTCCTTGATATCCCGCTGAGCGAAAACTATCCACAAGCTAGCAGCATCTAAACTCTATTAATACTCTGCTCCCCATAAAACTTGACATCCTCCAAATGAATAGATCCCTTGGTAGCATTAAACAAACGCCCTGCTAAAAGGAAGCTCAAGCTTATCCTCTTTTCTTGTATAGAATCGAATCTCAGGCCCACCCATGACCACTATCATAACAGAATCCGCAAGCTGGTAGGAGTCAGCATAGCGAAAGAGCAGCCGTTCGATGATGTCAACCGAATGGAAAGGTGACTTGCTGTTGCAAAGGTGGAAGCGAACAGAAATCGCCACGGTGCGGAGATCAGTAGGGGTGGAGATCCGACAACAGGGAATAGCGGCAAAGAGAAGTTGGAATAGATCAGATCTAGAAGCAATGGAATGAGAGAGGACCAGTGAGTTGTTATAATTTATAAATTAATTTTATATTTGATTATTTATTTATAATACCGAAATTTATTATTTAATAATATAAAAATATTATTTTATAACTGAATATTTTAGTTATTAGCTTAATTTTATAATTTTTTATTTTGCATTTAATTATTAGCGTACTAAATTTATATTCATTTAATAATTGTAAATATATTATTTTATAATTATAAATTCATTATTAATTTTTATAAATTTTTTTTATCTTTTCATATATATTTAATTATTGAGTTTATATTTATTATTTTATAACTATAAATACATTATTTTATAAATGTATATATTTGTATAAATTTTTTTTATCTATATTTTATTATTACATGAATTATTATAAATTATACTCTCACAAATCGTACTCTCAAATAAAATATATTCATCTATTTGTAATAAAACAAGAAATTACAAAAAATAAATTGAATAATATAAATAAAATAAGTAAAAAAGTTTTGTCAAAAAATCGAGAGATGAATCGATAAAAAATAACAAACAAAATAAATAAAAAAACAAGAAAAATTGCCAAAAAAATGGAAAAAAATAATAGTTAAATTAAAAAAATTATTATTATTAAAATAATATATCTATAATTATTAAATAATGAATGTTGGAGCAAGTATAATTTGCCGAGACCAGTTCTATAAACACCACTGGTCAGCTGATAGAAGTTAGAGAAGTTGTATTAAGGAATTGTTTTTTAATGGGCTCAAGTACGCCAATATCAATTTTATGTCCACAGTTGGCTCCATGGGTGAACTCAGAACTTGTGTTTGCAATTGTCCCTAGCTTCCGATTTTGTACTGCATTAGAAAATAAGAACCTAGCGAGCATCTCCTGGGATTTGTCCCTCACGGGAACAGTTCCGATACTGGCAATCTTGTGGATGAAATGGCCAGAAATGGTCGACTTAGGAGAGAGGGCATGGTCGGAGTTGATATGAACTGTCTCCTTACCCATTTTAGTCTTGTAGCTTAGGTTGGAGATGTTAGCAACAACATCGAACGAGGAAGCGGCCGACGGTACAAAATGCTTGTACCAGTAAATGTGGCGGGAAGAGACACGGATAGGCGGAACACCGCCACCTAGATCGAAGATGAGATTGGCGTCCACTTCCTTGAAATAATCATCGTGCTCGTCAATGTTGAGATTGTAGATTCGAGCAAGGCTCTTCCAGTGGTGGTTGTGAATCTTGAGGACAGAACTTGTACTCGTATGTGTGGCTGGAATCGCACGACTAGTATCAAGGCTTTGACGATTTTGAAGCTTCTTCAGTTTAGGCTGTTGAGAGGAGAAATATCTAACCAATTTTTGGCAGAGAATAGTGATTCCAGAAGCTTGCGCGTGCGGCGGAGGAAGATCTGGCTCGATTGATCTCTGCTCTTGCTCACTTAATTCCTCCTTCAATTATCTAATTCTTTGATAGCCTTGTCCAAATGCATTGATATCCTATCAAAACTTCGTTGTATAAAGCTCAGAAGTTCTTTCATGGTGTTACCTATATTCTCCAACTTCTCCAATTTCTGCTCAAAATCTTTCTCCATGGATCTGCTGCTCTGATACCAATTGATAGGAACCGACAAATACATAGCAAGAAATCAAAAAGAAGATTCTATATTGAACTTGCAAGCAATTCGAGAGTGCTTGCTCTCTCCCAAATACCAAAAACCCAGCAAATACTCAGCATAACCCCCACCCTAATATTCTGTCCTTTTTATAACCGAACTACACCTAAGAAAATCTCCATAATACCATTCAACAAATCCAACCCTCTGAACAATCTAGAATAACCCTCAGAACAATTATCCTACTTCAAACCTTACTCTAGCTTTGCCGCCTTATTTAGTATAGGATCTTATCACATTCCTACTGCTAGGTAAATGAATCGAAGCTCTATATATTCCTAGTGTCAGTTAATTTTATCTGACAAGTTCAGATTATAATAAAATGCACACAGCATGGCTCTATTACATATAAGGAAAAGCAGAGAGTGTCTATATATATATATATATATCAAAAATATATATAACAAAGATGTAACAAAAGTATGCCTTAAGATCATATAAAGCTTGGATATTGTAATAGATGTAACCAAGATTGTGTGTTGTTTACAGAAAGATTCAGAGAAACATAGTTAGAATTCAAATTTTGAAGGAAAAATAAAATCATCCTACCGTTCCCATTTGCATCGAATGGAAATACAGTCAACAGTATTATTTATTTTTATTTCAAGCATCAACTCCAAGCACAGCAACCTATACGTACTCTTCAATCACCTGTAATCAGAACAGGTCATCAACACCAGAAATAAAGGCATGCCTTAATCTGCAGGACATTCATTTATTTATTTTTTTGGTCAAATTAATTTAGAGGATATTCATCATGCAAAAAGGTCTTATGGGGCGAAAGAAAATGTTTAATATATCACAAAGGGGTAATTCATAAAATAAACTCTGCTGTAACTGACTCCCCTCACAATCCGCTGGTTTATAGAAGGCAGCAAACCATTAGCACACAAACAACGTATTAGTAAAATGAAAATCTGCCATTCACTATATAAAAGCACAAGGAAAAGAGCATATGCATGAAAAAATGAGTTCTGTAACTTTGCAACTGTATCATGAAAACTTTTTACGGATCAAAGTCAGTAGAATAGCTAAAATAGATACTATAAGCTGATATATAAATATTAATAATTCAAATCAATAAAGGGATTAATTAAGTTACTTTTCGCCCAAGTATTACTATCTTCAGAGTTAATTTAATAATATCTTTAAAGCAAGAAAATACGTTTTGCAATTATACCCTTGAGGAGAACAGTAGGGTATATCCACAATGGCAAGTTACAAATCCACAATGAAATGTCTAATGCCTACAGAAGCTTGGCATAATTGTGAAGGTTCATTCTCACTCAAAAAGGAACCATTATCTGGTCAATGCGGAAGCTGAATGAAGAATACAGCCATAAATTACAGGTCCCAAATCAATCATCAAATGAAAAAAACCTACTCAAGCTAGTAAGATACTCTGTCAAAACTTCAAATTAGAACCAGAACACCCATCAAAATTGTCCAGCAATTGTTTTTCTTTTTAGTTTAGGAAGGAGATTATAACTTATAAGATTCAAACATGATGACTTTAGATAGCCAATGGTTAAACAATAGACAAGGACAAGTTCATCAAAACTCTCAAATCAGCAACCATAGAACTAGGCACAAATTAGCATTCAATCATTTAGCATTAATTGATCTAACTTTTTTTTACCAGCGTAGGATGTTCAGCATTATGTTTTCACATCCGCAACTTATATGTTCGCTCTTTGCTTATGCATATTTAAGTATGCTTGGTTTTTCTTGAAAATTAAATGAAAATGGAAATGATTTTTTACATTTCAAGAATCTTACACTATAATTGAAATTGGGGCATCCTCTAACGTTTTTTCAAGAATATGATTAGCTATTTCTGACATATCTATTCTCCATTACTATTTAAGTAACCAGCTGATTGTTCTATACATCAAATTAATATACTATCAACACAATTAGTGAAAATTTGAACCCTCACAGAAAATCATATTCCAGCCATCAAAAGCATTATTTCCCAGCTGAGACAAAGTTATTCATATTCTACTCAATTATAATAAATAATTTCAGATTTCCAAACAGATGATCAATCGCGACATATTTTAACATCAAATTACTAAATTGCTAAACGCCAGGGCATTTCATTTACGTACATTAAAATCAGAAGATATAAATATAAGAACAATTACCCAGCTAAGCGCTAGATTCTTCAGGTGCATCCCCAATAAGCTTGAATTCCTGGACCTCCTTAAAATTCAGCCATGGCTTTTCCCAAACCTTGGCTTCATAAACCTTCTTATGATTACCATCTGTGACCTCCAAGGTAATATAGTAAATTGTCCCAGCCACCACCTGCTGCTTCGCATTGACCACCCTCTTAAACTCCAACAGCGCATTCTGCACAAAACAACAAATTTTCAGCTTTCTTCTTGTGAGGAAAATCAAAATTCGAATCAATCAACAACCCTGGACTGAACCAGACGTAGAATTGAACTCACAATAAAAACAACCAGATGAAAAAATTGAGGTAAAATTCAACAAAATCATCAATCAATTAGGATGGCGAATTGAATTACGAATTGAGAACCTGTTTCTTGTTGAAATCTTCAACGGCAAAACGAGCGAGGCCATCGATCTCAACGCTATTGGCCGATCCCTCTACCTCCTTAATACCACCAACTGTTGCCATTTTTTTTTCAATTTCCTTTCTTTGACGAGAGAGTTGAAATCAATTGCGGAAGTAGACGTGTTTTGTTATACAACGCAACGGAATCTCCATCTCAATGCCGCTTTGGTCAAATTTGGCGCCGTTTTGATATAATAATATCCTCTACAGCTTTTTTCTTTTTGTTTGCCACGCTGTTGGCAATGAATAATCGGCTTTTCCTCTCAGGTCAACGTTGATTGGAGACGTTATCAAAATTGGAGTAGATTGTGGTGCAGAGAATCCAAAATATCTTCCTCAATTCCTAATGTAATATATAAATATAGAAATTAATTGATCAACGGAATAACGAAGGCGTCATCCCATTTGTTTCTCAGGTTTCCTAACCGGAATGAGTAGGTATATAATCAAGTCAAGCTACTCATTTTTAAGTTCAATTTGCAAATTATTCGAAGTTAAATTAAAATTAATCTAGTCGAGCACGAGTTTGAGTAATACGAGTAGTTACTCGTGTATAACAATGCTCAATTCATACAGTTTACAAATTTAATTAAGTAGTTGTTTTTTTATTATTATTTTTATATTCTTAATATTTAAATATATTCGAATTTAATCGAGTCAAGTTAACTAAGTATATTTCATATCAAATTGAGTATACTATTAATTAAATTTTTTAATTGATTCGAATATTTTTTGAATCAAAATTTGAAAAATTAAAAAAAATTCGATTTTTTTAATTAAGTCAAGTTCGAACCTAATATTATATCACCATTATTGGTAATTTTGGTTTCAGGGAGGGGCCACAATTTAGATTTTATTTTTTAGACAATTTCAGTTTAAGTGATTTTTATTTTAATTATTAATTCAATTCAAATGACTCACTCAAATATTAATTTTGAACTAATCCATTCTATATTATGAAAGACCTAATATCTAATTAGATAAAATTTCAATTATTAAATAAATTATTAGAATATAATTTTAAGATAGTTTATTTTTATTCTATGAGTATAGGTCTTCAAAATAAAACCTTTTATTTAGTCCATACTCAATAAATTTTGACGGTGTTATGCATTTTTTATAGGAAATTTTACACAAATATCAAAAAATGGGTACCTGATTATATTGTTATCTATGCTTAAAATTTTTTTCAATTTTACCGAAAATAATTTTATAAAATTATCATAGTACCTAAATTCTAAAATCATCCCAAAATATGCCTAAACGGTATATTTTTGGTATACCTTGGAAATATATTGGTTCAATTTTTACAAAAAACAACAAAAGAACAAAAACAAAAATAATTAAATCATTAATGAAAAAGAAGAAAAATAAAATCCAATCAAAATTCAAAATATTATAAAAATTCAAATAAACAGTTTGATATATCTTTTGGAATAATTTGAATATACCTTGGGGATACCTCTTTAGGAATTCCTTATGAATACGTCGGGAAATTTTTTAGATATACTTTAAGAATTCTCAAGAAATTTTCTAGGAGGAAATCTCTGAGAATATCTTGAGTGTATCTTGGAGATATTTCGGTATACCTTTGAAAATTCCATGGAAATATCTCATGTATACCTTGAAGATAATTTAGATATGTTTTGAGAATTAGGAATGCTTCATATACCTTTAAAAATTCTATAAGAATATCTCTTGTATATTTTAGTATACCTTAGAGAAATTTTAATAATTTTTGCTAAAAAAATAAAAACAAAAACAGAATTAATAACAATACAAACAAATTCTAATTAAAAAGCAATTAGTCAATTAAATGGATCATTTGAATATTATTAAGAGAAAATACAGTTGTTCATAAAAAAAGAAGGAAAAAAATAAAAAAAATTGAAAGAAAAAAAATTAAAATCAAACATGTAGACAAATCATACTAGTTCAATGGCAAATTTATATCAATTATGACCCGAGTTCTCACGAAGTCTCGCATCAATTGTGCAATTAAACACTAAATGAGCATAAGAAGTACGAGAACAAAAATTGAAGAGATAAAAACAATAATAGAAAAAATAAAGAGAACTCAAAGTAAAACAATAGATTAGCAAAACACCACTGCAAACAGCAAAAATTTAGCAAACGGTAATTCTGGAAACACAAATTAGAAGATAGAAAATAGAAAAACGTAATTAAGATAGGAAAATTGAAAGTGTTGCAGCGAATCAATTTTTCTTTATCGGTTGCCTTACAGACCATTACTTTTTGCCATCCATTTTGATTTTTATCACTATTAGAAGTAGATGAAGAAATAAGGCATCCATAGCCAAACACCGGCACAGAGAAAACAACAGAGCACTGGGAATCATGGCTATTGTAGGCTTTTGGGAGATAAGTAGTTGAAATTGATTTTTTTTTTTTAATTTTGGTGTTCTTGTGGGTGAAGAAGATGAAGATTGATGAGAAACAAAAAGGAGGAGTGGGAGTTGAAACTCAGTTGAAATGGTGAATATCGGTAAAAAAGAAATTATTTTCTATTAGAATAAAAAGATGAAAAAACAGAGCTAAATCTGTAAGTAAAAGAAGAAATACGGTACTATGAAAAAATTCATCTTTTTTTTATAAGTTAAAAGTTACAAATTAGCATATGAATTATACCATATACACCGAATCATCTCCTTAACTTTAATTCAGTACAAATAAACTCTTAAATTTTAAATTTAATGCAAATTAGCTCTGAACTATATTGTACGGAACAAGTCACCTTTCACCAGATCAAGTTGACTCATAATTTTGGTTTAAGAAACCTAACATGTAAATGGCCTAACTGCACCAAATTTAAAGTTCGAAAATTTATTTACACTGAGTCAAAATTGAGGGATAACTCAATCTATAGAGTATAGTTTAGAGAGCTAATTTGCTCTTTTTTATAAACTGAGAATTTATGTTTTGAACCCAAAAATGCGGTTGAGCTTTTTTTTTTTTTTGGTACAACTAGGTGAGCAAAGCTCACAACAAAACAAGACTACCGACGGTAGGTGATGCCGCACAAATCATGCATTAACCAGGTAGAAAGGCCGGCTGGAGGATAAAAAAGGACATAAGAGCCCAGACCAAAATTGTGTGCGGCATTAGCTAAGAAATCTGCAGCAAAGTTGGCTTCCTTATAAACATGGCTATTTTGGATGTCCATGAAGCAATTGAACAGATCTTTGATAGCTCTATTGATAGAAAGACAGCTGACCAAAATGCTCCGATTTCCCTTAAGCATTTCCGTAACATGTTTATTATCCGATTCAATCAACTACTTGTTAAAATCCATGGAATAAGCTAACTTAATGCCCTTAAAAACTGTCCAGAGTTCAGCTTTAATGTGGTTGAGCTTTGTCCGGACGAATGGTTGAGAAAAGTGAGAAGGAAGAAAGAATTTGGAATCCTCTTTCCTCACCCTCAAATCTTTTACCACTTCCACTTCTATTTTGAAATCTAGGGTTGTAATTCCTCTAAACTCAGTAGCTTCTTCATTTCCCCATAACAATGGTGCTCAGAACCCCTTTTCCTTCTCTGCATTTCATTAAGTCCACTGCATCTTTGCTCTCATCTACCAACACTTGAAGAGATACTATTTCATCCCTATTTACCGCCATACAAAGGATCACTTACGATAAGTGATGAGCCAGTTTTGAGTGTAATGAAGCAATTCACTAGCTAGCTATAGTTCATGCAAAAAATGGAGATGGTTTATTTGAAGTGCAGAAAAGAATCATTGAACTTGGCATTACTGGTTGTGGCTAGTCCAGAGCAGTGGTTACATCTTTGACTATATATTCCACTCTGTGCTCACTGGCCTTCTAAATTCGCATTTCTCATTCTACCCATCTGCTTTATCAGCTTCATTAACAACATGGAACACTTGATAGTTCTTTGTTGCTATTGGTCCTAAGTATCCCTTCGGCTTGACCCATCCACCAACAGAAGTAATAGGCTTGGACACTTGTCCTTTTTAAAATTGGAAATTTTTTAAAAGTGACAAAAGAACTCAAAAAATATTGTAATATTACCTCCACTTAAAATTTTTTTCAAAGCTATTTAAAACACCAGAAAAATATTATAAGAGTAAATTCAAAAAGACACTCCAAATATATCAAAAAGTACATATTCGGTATATTTTAGTATATTTTGGGTATACTTTGGTTTGATATCCTTATTGGTTTGATATCCTTAAAAATACTTTGAATATACTTTGAAAATTTGGGTATACTTTCTATATATCTGCATTCCTTGAAAATACACAGATCTTGATAATTCCTTAGCAATACATATAATTTGAAAATATCTTGAATATAATTTCGATATACTTTGAAAATACCTTTATATTATTTTTTTTTAAAGAAAACTTTTTTTACCTGCTAGGCTCTTTGGTCAAAAAGCTTTTAATTCTTGAAACCAAAAATTTCCCACTAATTATATATTTCCATGTCTTACTCCACTACACTGTAGCGGTTTCACTGCCCATTATCTCTCGTTTCATCGCCTCTGTTGCCGAAAATGGATCCACTATCATCTACCACTGCTGCTCCCACCACCGCCTCAAGTAAACTCTGCCCGATGTGCAGCTATGGAGGACATAAAAGTTTTACGCCCTCACACCAAGTCTCTCTGCTATGCTGGCGGCGACACTCGCATCATTAGCATACCCATCGCCACTGCCAATCTCACATTCTCCTCTCTCACTGCCCACTTAGCCTCTGCTCTCCATATTAACAACCTGTTTAATCTCAAGTATAATTTCGCTCTCCAAAAATGAGGACCTCCTTAATATGCTTGATGAACACCGCGGCCAACCACGAAATTTGGCAGAAATTGGAATGTAATTGTAGATATACAAATAAAATAAATTGTAGATTTATTTGTTATAAAAATATAAGTTCATTGGAAATAAAATAAAAGGTTCATTATCCAGTTATTGAAAATGTTTATTATTTATTAAGAAATGTTCATTTAATTATTAAGAAATATTCATTATGAATAAATTAAAGGTTCATTAGTTTATTAATAAAAAATTCATTAGTTTATTAGTAAATATTTATTTTTATTTATTTATATATTTAATTTGATGAATATTATATTTTTTCTTATTTTGATATGTAGACATAAATCAATTGAATTTTCTTGAGAAAAATGCATTAAATATTTAATTTGATGAATATTATATTAGTTTCTTTAATTTTTGCAGTAATAAACTAATGAATCTAAACTTTATTCCTAATGAACCTTTTTCAATAAATAAATGAATCTTTTTCAATAAATAAATGAATATTTTTTAATAAAATAATTAACATTTTCAATAACCAGATAATAAATATTTACGAAATTGCCACAGTATATTTGATAGCTGTATAAATTTATTTTATTTATAAAATTATCATCATCTCTTACGCGTGTAATGAACCCTTAGATTAAAATATTTCATGGACTAGGTCCATAATATAATTTGCGCCAGAATTCGACCTTGGCTCAGCCCGCATTCGTGTTAGTCGTGAACATAGCCTGTTGGCAGTATGCAGGCTGACATTTCTTAGAATCGTTCAGCAAATGCGTATCATTTTTTTTGAGTATTTTTATGGGAATTTTAAGGAATTACCAAAACACGAATACCAACTTACAAATTTACATATACTCAAAATTTGTTTCAATTTTTTCGAAAACAATTTTATCAAAGTACAACATTATCTAAATCTTAAAATCACCCTAAAATATATCGAGATGGTATATTTTTGGTATACATTCAATATATTTTGGACATATCTTGATTCAATTTTCACTAAAAAGTAGAAAAGAACAAAAACAATTAAATTATTAAAAAAAAAAGAATAGAATTCAATCAAAATTCAAAGTATCACAAATTCTCAAATAATAGTACAAAAATCTGAAAAGTCACCCAAAATGTGCTCAGACTGTATATCTTTGGTATACTTTTGGCATATATTGGTTCAATTTCCACTAAGAAAAAAATAACAGAACAAGAAAAATTGATAATTAAAAAAGAAGAATAAAAATATAATTCAATCAAAATTCAAGACATCATAAATTCTCAAACAAACAGTTTGGTGTACTTTTCGGAATAACTTGAGTATACATTGGATATACTTTGAAAATTTCTTGGAAATGTCTTGGATATATCTTAGGGATACTTTAAGTATATATTGGAAATTCTCAAGAAATTCCCCAGGAAATTCTCAGAAATTTCTTAGAAATGACTTCGGTATACCTTTGGAAATTCATGAGAATACTTTGGATATATCTTGGAGATATTTTGAATATATTTTGGAAATTCTCAAGAAATTCTATGAGAATATCTTGGGAATATCGTGTGTATACCTTTGGAAATTTCATGAAAATACTTCGGTATATCTTGAGAATATTTTGGGTATACCTTAGGAATAACTTAGTGATTTTCATAAAAAACAAAAAGTAAAAAATATATTGGGAAAAACTCCGGTATACTTTTGAGAATTTCATGATAATACATTAGGTATATCTTGAAAATACCTTGGAAATTCTCAAGAAATTTCCTGGAAATACCTTGGGAATATCTTGGGTATACATACCTTTGGGAATTCCAGAAGAATATATCAAATATACCTTAGAAATATTTTGGGTATTTTTTGGAAATATGTTGGTAATTTTCATAAAAAAAGTAAAAAATATACAGACTCAAATATTATCGTAATAATTACAAACACATCACAATCGCATCATCTTCTGAATAATTTAAACAAATATTTTTGTAAAATACTCTATTGTTTTCTCTTACTCTTATATACAATGTTGTCTACTCATCCTCTTTTCATTGATCTCAATTAAGCAATAACTTCAATTATATGGAAAAGTGAAGTAATCGAAACCTGAAAGAATTTCCAAATGCATTGATATTTGATGTGTCAAATCCATCACTTGATACTAGTTTCGGAGCTTTAAATTTGCCGTCCAAATCCACCGATCACGGTCGTATAGACGACGACAATGCTTCTGCGGAACTTAAGTTGTTCCGATCGTCACACTCAAAGAGGTTGCCATCTCCACTGACAATGAAGATGAAGATGCGATTTTCGATATGTAAATTGTTCTTTTTCCAATGTGTGATTTGATGAAATTTTACCTAAAAACGATAAAAAAGAATTAATTTGAATAAAATTAAAAATAAAAAAATCGCTGATAATTATGAAAGGAAAAATAAAAAATGGCAATGGTGAAATTTCTTCTTTTTTTTTTTTTATTTCCAAGTTTATGATTGGTCTCAAAGAGGAATCCGTTAAAATGACAAATATGCAAAAAAAATTCTCTTTATAATTGGAATCCTTACTCTCAAATCTTTATCACTTCCAGTTCAGTTCTAGATTTAGGGTCTTAATTCTTCTAAATTTAAGGTGAATTTCGCCAACGGTACCTCAATAATATCAATTATATAAATTGTAATAGTTCAGTATCTTAAAAATTTGTAATACAAATGTACCATAATTATGTAAATTGTAATAACTTAATATCTCAAAGATTATGTATAATACAAAAATATCGCAACTTTTATTTTGTAATTAAATAGTACTTCTGTTTTCAGGTATTATGACTCGTTTAACATTGTATTTGGAAAAAACGTTTTTTTGAAAAAAAAAATATATTTTTAACTTTTTTAAGTTTTGAAAACTATTTTTGGTAAATACAGATAAATAAATATTTTTTCCAAATGCATGTTTGAAAAAAAAAACAATTCATAAAAAATTAAAAAAATTAGTCAATTAAATTAGAAAATTTAAAATCTGCTTTTGGAATACTCAATAATACTCTCAAATACCTTTTTAGTCTTTCTAATAGAAGTATGATATGAAATATCTAAATAAATTTTAATAAAAACAAAATTAATTGTAATATTCAATCAATAAAATTGAAATTTATCTGATATACATATTATAACTAATTTTATTTTTATTAAAATTTATTTGACGTAGATATTTTATAGTACACTTATATTAGAGAGACTAATAATTAAATACGAAAATATTATTTAATTATAAAATAAAAATTGAAAATTTTTTTATGTTACAAAATAAAAACTAAAGTATTTTTGTATTATAAGAAGTAACGAATTGATACGATGTATATAATTTGATTTGAGTACTTTGCATAGCAACAGTGCTCAAACCCCTTCGTGTTCTTCTTCTCTGATTTCCGTTGCTTCAGCTGTATCTTTGCTCTCATCTACTAAAACTTCAAGAGGTACGACTTCATCTCTGTTTACCAACTTAGTATCTTCTTCATTTCCTCATAACAATGGTGCTCAAAACCCCTTCTTCTTCTTCTTCTTCTTCTTCTTCTTCTTCTACCAGAATCTATCGTCAAATCATCACTCCCAATTCCCAATTCAATATCCCGCTAGACAAATTCTTAAAGATCAACTGCAAATCAGGCGATGTCACTCTCCCTCAAGCTCTTCACTTCTTTAATCAAATGATCCACACGCAACCCACCCTTTCTGCAAAACTATTTAACCATTTGTTAGGTGCACTTGCTAAAAAGAAACACTACTTTGAAGTTATTTCACTCTACGAACAATTGATTTTTGTTGGCTTAGTCCTAGATTTAACTTCATTCAACATCTTGCTTAGTTCCTTATGCAATGTCAGAAGGATATGGGATGGTTTCTCGGTTCTTGGGGTGATTTTGAGGAGAGGTCATACACCGGATGTTGTGACTTTCAGTTCTTTGGTGAGGGGAATGTGTTTGGAGGGTAATATTGCTGGGGCTGTTAGGGTTTTCAAGAAAATGGGTGCATTTGGTTGCTGTCCTAATGCGATTACAAGCACTACTTTGATTACTGGGTTGTGCAGAACAGGTAATTCTATTTTTGCTCTTAAGATGCTCGAAGAGATGGTCAATGGTAACGGTGATTTTGGAAAATACGGCAAACCTAATGCAGTGACATATAGTTGTATTATTGATTCTTTATGTAAGCAAGGTTTGTTTAAAAAGGCCAAAGAGCTTCTTGATCAAATGAAAGCTAAAAAGATAGCCCCAAATGTGATTACTTATAGCTCACTATTGCAAGGTCTTTGTGATGTGGCCAAATGGGAAGAAGCCAAATGTTTGTTCATCGAGATGCTGGATCAAGGCGTACCTCCCAATGTGGTCACATTCAATGTGCTGATGAATGGACTCTGCAAAGAGGGAAAGGTAGAAAAGGCATTTGGATTTCTTGAACTCATGATTCAGAGAGGTGTAAAACCTAATACTTTTATTTATACTACATTGATAGAAGGCTATTGTTTGGTTGGCATGATTGAAAAAGGAAGGGAAGTTTTGGTTTCTATGGCCACTAATGGATGTCAACCTGATGTTGTGAGCTATGGCGTATTAATGGATGCTTATTGCAAGAATGGGAAGGTAGATGAAGCTATGGGACTTCATAGGGAAATGATTGATGAAGGGATTCGGCCAAATATCATCATATATAACACCTTGTTGAGTGGTCTTTTCCAGATAGGGAAGGTCATTGATGCAAGGAAGCTATTTAGGGAGATGCAGCTTCATGGCATGGCCCCAAATTCTTTTACACATACTATTTACCTGGATGGGCTTTGCAAGAATGACTATGTTTCAGAGGCAATGGATGTATTTCGTAGTTTAGAGAACTCCAAGTTTGAATTAGATGTTAGAATCTTCACTTGCCTCATACATGGCTTGTGTAAAACTGGAAAGCTTGAAATTGCTTGGGACCTTTTCTATAGAATGTCTGAAAAAGGTTTAGAGCCAGATGTTGTAGCCTACAATACAGTGATTTATGGACTTTGTAAGGAAGGGCAATTGGAAAAGGCAAATGATATATTCTTGCTAATGGAGGAGAAAGGTTGTGCTCCGAATAGTGTCACATTTAATACACTGATACATGGTTTCTGTCAATATGATCAGAAATTGAAAGTAGCAGAACTTCTTGAGAAAATGAAGGCACAGAATGTGGTACTGGATGTCTACACTATATCAATAGTTGTAGAATATTTGATTTCCAAGGGTGAAAAATACCAGGAATTGTTAAATATTTTTCCAAAATTTCCCGTTCAAAAGCAAAGATAATTTCGAAGTGAATAATAAGGTAGGCTTCCTTTGAATATATGCTTATTTTGGGCTTGAAGAGTTTCAAAAGAGATTCCTATTTATTTATTTATGGTGATATTGCAGTTGTGTGATGTCGGAAGTAAACTGTTAAGAATGCTCCCCATCCTAATCATGAAGTGTTTGATTTAGGGGGGGAACTGTTATGAATGCCCACCAGCAAGAGGTTGCTGATGTTGGATTTGAAAAATACATAATAATGGAGAAAGGCGCACAAAGACGAACAGAAAACCATGGCTTCCGCTTCGGATGCTTACCCTTTCAATCTCTTCTCCCCGTCATTGCTTCTCCTCTATGCTTCTCCTTCAATTTCACTATCAAATCAGGTATTTACTGCCACCTTTCTCAATTTCTTCTATTTCTTTCTTTTGTTGCTTAATCAGCGAGTCAGTTGACTCACTTTAAATGCTCTGAAAAAGAGATTAATAATTCCGATTCAATTAGGAGATGTAGATAATACCTGAAATGCTCCTAATTGGAGAGCAAATAATAATAATAATAATAATAATAATAAAATAAAAAATTGAAACTTGGAAACCTTCGTGTGTGTGTGTGGGGGTTTTTTTTTTTTTTTAAAATAAAGATTCTGATTTAGAAAAGGAGTGAGTTTTTGTTTATTTAATTATGGTGATTTTTTCTCTATTTTTGTCATCTAATTTTCTTGTTTAAATGAAATTTTATGCCTATTTAATAAAGGGCCTTGAGTCCCACCGGAACTTTGACAAGCAAATCAAGAAAGAAAAAAAGGAAAGAAAAATCATTAGGAGATCTAACCGTGGCAATGATTCAGAAATTCCTATCCAGGGCATTTTACTTAATACAGTATCATTTCCAGCAACAGTATATGATTGAAAATAAACTGTTCCAGAAGTATATGAAGAAAAGGCAAGGAAGTCTTGCATGGATTTCGGTTTCCATATGGCAATCATCAAATGGGATGAAGTTATTTCAAGGGAAATGGAAAATATGGTAAAGGAAAAAGGTTCTATTTTACATCATCTTCATCTGTGTAAATTATGATCAATTACAGCTACCTATATATTTTCAATATGCTTTTATACATTTGGATTTTGTAGCTATCAACTCTTTCACGTTTTTTATGGCATACAACGGATCACCTATGATAAGTGTTGAGCTACTTTTAGAAGTAATGAAGTGTGGCGCAAGTCTCTTTGTGCCCTAGCTGTGGTTCGTGCAGAAAATGAAAATGGTGTATTTGAAGGGCAAAAAATAATGATTGAACTTGGCATTACTGGTCCAGAGGGGCATGCTCTTTCAAGGCCTGCAACAGTTGCATCTCTGACTATATCTTCCACTCTATGATTTCTGGCCTTTAGATTTGCCTTTCTCGTTCCACTGATCTGCTTTATCAGCCTCATCATCTTTCTACACATTTAAAGAGGAAGCAATTTACTATTCAAGAGCTGCATTTTGCTCTCATATGCAGGGTTCTTGTTCCATCTTAGCAGTGCAATCCTAGTCATTTTATTTGTATTTTTGACAAGTTATACCTTTTCCCTCAGGGAAATGTCGAAGTAACGATTGCAGGAGGAAGAGTTGTTTGGAAAGATGATGAACTGAAGGTCACCCCTGGTTCTGGCAAGCACATAGAAATGCCTCCTTTCAGTTACCTTGTTAATGGAATTGACAAGGCGGAAGCTTCATACCTTTCTTCACTCAATGCTAAAGCGTTTCAGATCTACAATTTAAGCTGCAGACGCCAGGCTTCTCCTGTCAATTACAGCATGGGTATAGGTAAAACTATGAATCTTTTGAAGAAATAATTCTGATTCTAAATGCTGTCATCCTGCCTTGCAAAATAATATGGATGTTAGCGGAAAATTGTAGTTCAGAGAAATGAACATGTGCGGCACATGTCCGAAATTATTTATATTGACATGTTACAATATATCATGGACATGTCTGGAAAGATAAATGTGATAAATCATGTGCTTGACATGAATTCTTCTGTTCTTTCAACAGTTAGAGAGCAGAATGTAATTGTTACTCTCAAGTATCAAGTGAAAACCTAATAGAAAAATGTATCGAGACTGCTGCTAGTGAGGAGCAACTTACTATATTCGTAGCATACGATTTGCTAATCCACCAACTCAAAAATAAACAAGCAACTAACTAAATAATTTTTGGGTCTTTCATTCAAGAGAAAGAGAGATCAGATGTAACTTGGATGAAATGGTGCTTTGCAGTTTTGCAATAATAGCTGTTAGTCTTAAGCAGAATTTACAGCAGGAAGATTGATAGATCGACTCTTAATTTCTAGTTCTGCTGTATATTACATGCAAAGGGTCCACCCTTCATAAACTCAACAAACATGGCAGTCTTGAAATTAAAGTTCAATTATTCTTGAAATGCAGGATGTCGACGATAATCAATGGCTCGAAATGATTAATATAAGCTCTTCAACAATACTCAGTTGCTCACTGAATCAATATAAGCTCTTTAGGCACTTCATCAAAGTGTCTGTCTGTTCAGGCTTCCCCACAGATATTCTAATATAGCCCTTCAGGATTTTGTTGTTGTAGTGACGGACCATTATACCCATACTTGCTAGATCATCCTGCAATGTATTTTATTTTTAGCCATAAAATTTACAAAAGCAGAAGGAATACATTGACTAGTAGTTAAGGAGGGTCTTATGTTTCATCATTTGTTAAAACTACATCAGGCAATCACTTCAATGAAAGAACCTCAATCTTAATAACAATCTAAACTAGGAACTTATTTTTGTTGACTAATTCGAGTCTGATGAACTCGTTTTATAAATTTTAGAGACGATAAAGAAACATAAAACAGTAAGCTTATCCACTTTCATATTAGTAACTGAATCTAATAACAGAAAAATAAATGTACCTTAAGCTTCTTAGCATCTCTTCCAGATTTAACCTCACAGAGGATGAAATTAGAGTAGCTTGGAAATGGAGCAAGGAATGGCACTTCCTTCAGAAGCTTATAAAGCCTTTTCCGCTCTGCTACTAAAGCATCTCTCACCCTCTGTAGACATTATCACCACATTAGATATAGTGTTTTCAGACATCAAGTATAAGCATCATATAAAGCCAAAAATCATATAGAAAATCCAACCTCTAAGTACATAGGATTTTGCAGTGCTGCACATGCGGAAACTTCACCCGCGACAGAAACATTATATGGTTGCTTAGCTCTCCAAAGATACTCAACGATGCTTAAAGGAAATGCTCCATATCCAACACGAAGTCCAGCTAAACCTATAACGTTCAACTGTTTTAAATAGCAAATCCAATCACACAACTCCAAACAAAAACAACCAGAAAAAAAAATGAATGACTTTACTTATATTGATGTACGGGACAAGACTCTAAGCTAATGGATCTACATTACCATCTTCCATGCAAAGGTCAACACTTCCAAAGAGAAAAAAATGGCTACCATTATATTACAAGGCAAACACTCAAGCGATTACTAGACCAATGAAGACAAGTGTAGCGTATGAAAAAGCCCAACAAGAACGGCATGATACAAGATGAAACCATAAGATGAGACACATGCCAAGCACTTCAGAACATGCAACCATAAAGACATACAGACACATAAATACACAATACTATCTGTTTTCTTTTTAAGCAATCCTGTGAGTATGCTATCCCAGAATTTAACATGAGATCCTCCATTTAGTCAATACCCTTGCATGTAAACTGTAAAATGCATAAAAGCTAAATATGGAGGTATATTGAAAGTTGGTTAAAGAACATAGTATATAAGTCGAGTGAATTACACCGACGATACTCCAATTATGTAAATAATAACAACTCAATATCTCAAATATTATTTATAATACAAAAATACCCCAATTATATAAATCGTAACTCAGTATCTCAAAAATTATTTGTAACACAAAAGTATCTAAACTTTTATTTTGTAACTAAATAGAACTTCTGTCTTTAATTATTAGTCTCCTTAACATAAGTGTGATATGAAATATCTACATTAAATAAATTTTAATAAAAATAAAATTAGTTGTAATATCTACATTAGATAAATTTCAACTTTACTGACAGGATATTATAACTAATTTATAATACAAACAACTCAATATCTCAAATATTATTTATAATACAAAAATACCCCAATTATATAAATCGTAACTCAGTATCTCAAAAATTATTTGTAACACAAAAGTACCTAAACTTTTATTTTGTAACTAAATAGAACTTCCGTCTTTAATTATTAGTCTCCTTAACATAAGTGTGACATGAAATATCTACATTAGATAAATTTTAATAAAAATAAAATTGGTTGTAATATTTACATTAGATAAATTTCAACTTTACTGGCAGGATATTATAACTAATTTTGTTTTTATTAAAATTTCTCTGAATATTTTATATCACACTTTCTTAGTCTCCCTAACAGAAGTACTAAAAACAGAATTTGAAATTGTTGTTGAATGTCCAAAAAGCAGATTTTGAACTTTTTTTATTTAACTGACTGGTTTTTTTAATTTTTTACGAACTGCTTTTTTCAAATTTGTTTCTAGAAAAAACATATATTTATTTGTTTTTACCCAAAAATAGTTTTCAAAATTCAAAAAAGTTAAAAATACAAAATTTTTTTCTGAAAAGTATTTTTCCCAAATGTAATGTCAAACGAGCCATAATAGCTAAAAACAGAAGTACTATTTAGGTACAAAATAAAAATTGAGATACTTTTGTATTACAAATAATCTTTAAGATACAGAGTTGTCACGATTTACATAATTGAAATACTTTTGTGTTACAAATAATATTTGAAGTATTGAGTTGTTACAATTTACATAACTGAGATATCGTTGGTGTAATTCACCCCATATAGGTCACTCCACAAATAAGAAAATTTCAACTGACAAGCTTCATCAGATATCTCTTTCCTTTCACAAATTCAGAAGGAGCAAAGGCAAGTAGACTTGCAAATCACTAAATAAATAAATAAATATATATATATATATATATGTAAGGACCTGAATTTCATGTATAGCCTGATGTCTATTTCAATATATAAATAACCTTTAGCAATGAACAACCTAAAATATCAATAAAAGAAATCACGAGCATGCTAGTGTTCCTTATGATAGACACCTACATATGGTACATATTGGCAATAAAAGAAATTATGATATAGCACAACATGTGTAGCAATGAATTCATTCTTGCAGTAAAAGCAATATATTTAGCAAATATATAAGATGCATGAAACTGATGCAAGGAAAAGTTGAACAGAATAATTTCTTCTCCGCATTGGAAAAAGCCAAAGGAGAAGGAACAAAGTATATATAGAAAAAGTCATGCAGTTAACCATTTCAGAGTTATCCTACTTTTTGTCTCTGATTTTCCCATATATATATATATATATATATATATACACACTTTACGAAAAGGTTCTTGGTATGATAACTAGCTATAAGTAGCCTATTAATTAACTGTCTATAAGTCAACTGCTAGTTACCCTAAATCCTAAAGTTAACTCCGAATTATAGCTAATATTTACAGCTAATGCATTCTTTAACACATTGCAATGACAAGAAAGCAGGATAACAATCAATTTTTACACTTTCTCCAGGGAAAAGGTTAATTTATACTAGGTTTCTCACTGGATTGTGGATTGTACGAAATTTCCCAGCATGAAGCAATTTAGGGATAAAAAGTTTTGATTTCATCATAATCCAGAAAATTTACAAGTAATAGAATCTTATTATCTGACCTAAGCATGTGCAACTATCTGTGACAGAATTACAAGAGATTCACTAGGCAGCTGCAACCAACATTTATAACACTGTAAAGTAACCATATTGGCAATGAAAAATAATTCACATTTGACCTTAAAAATGAATACTTACATGTGATAACTGAAGTGTCTAGTTATAGTCAAATATTTCATTTATTAGAGCTACTAGGGTTTATCAGGTATTGTTTATTAATTATTAGTATCAGAAAAATGTTAAGCAGAAAGAAAAACAATATGGAACTGCTGCAGGAACTGAGCCTCCATGCACATACCAGCTCTTTTGCTAAATGTTCGTAGGACAATTAAATTATCATGTTTCTTCACCCATTTCATCCTAGATTCCAGTCCTGAAAACTCTATGTATGCTTCATCCAGCACCACTAAAATTGGAAGCTCAAGGATTTTCAAGAGATCTCCATCATTGATTATACTGTCATGCACAGGTAACAAGCAAGATAAATATGTCAGAAAAGAATTTAAAAATTTACAACATGAAGCTGTATAGTGTCAGAATTTGAAAAATTGGAAATGTTGAGGGCACACCAAGCAGCCTAATTTACTCATAGTAAAAAAATCTAAATTTGGATTTATTGCTAGCACGAGCTAATTGGAATTTGGCATCTTCCACGAAGAGATACACTGTTATCTTAACCTTACAGAGAATATCATCCTCACATTCATTTATTTTAAGATACTTTTGAGGTACAGCCTTATATTCATGCCAAGAAACAATGATCAAGTCTCCTTTCCAAATAACCAAAAAAGAAGTAATTATGCAATAAGTTTCAAGGGATGTTCATGTGAATTTTATACTGCTTGATGTGCAGATCACTGATGTGGCATAGCTAAAACTTAGATTACAACCGTTGTTATGGTCCAATTTGTCAAAGAACAAAAGTTTTACAAACACCAGATTTCATAACATATGGACGATGTTATCTCCGGCTAAGAAATGCAAGACCTTAACCAATGAGAAAACTGTTGAAGATAAAAGACATATAAACTAGAGACCCTGTATTCTATTATGTTGAACAACTGCCAAATGCACAATGAAGTTACCTTCCATCAGGGTTGTTGGGCGATGTTAAGAATATGCATTTAGGTTTCTCTTGTTGAACAACATCAACAATGAGATCAACATTCAAGCTAAAGTCTGGCTTCCTCAGTACTGCAGTCAAGATGAAAACATATTGCTAAAATGAAGAATTGAACTGCATAACTGTCAGATTTTAAGTGACTAGATACCAATGATAAATTATGATAACCGGTAAAAAATTCATGTTTAAAAAGGAATATATAAATGAAGAGAACCATTGGAAAAGAACCAATAGAGCGCTAGAATAGCCTTCTTTACCCTTAATGACTTGTGCAGCATTAACTGCAGCATCAAATTCATACATTGTAAAGGTTGGAGGACAGTCCACAATCTTGTCGCCAGGATCCAAAGTACATCTGCCAAATACATGAATTATAAATCCAACTAATTGAAACTTTCTGATAATTGATGTTAGGTGATAATGCAATTTATAATACATGATTTAACATATGTTACCGCATAATTAGATCAATGAGCTCATCAGCCCCACATCCTACAAGAATGTGATCAGATTCAAGGCCTGAATCTTTGGCAAGAGCTTCACGTAATTGCCGACTTGCAGGATCAGGATAAATGTATGGGAACTTCAAAGACCCTAAAGCTTCAGCAACCTACAAACATCTGAAATTTTACTCTAGCAAAAATGGGAATCGGCACTTTGACACGTCTTCAGTAAAAATTAACATTTGGAATTCCAGTTTTAGTAGATATGAAGGTGTATGAGGACTTTGCACTTGCCTCTGGAGGTGGACCATAAGGGTTTTCATTTGCGTCCAATTTAACAATATCTTCAGGCTTCCTCCCAAGACTTGCTGACAAAACCTGTACCACGACAAGCAAGCAAAATGGATATTAAATCATCAATTGACATAAATGTTAATTGATGTAAAGATTTTGCAGTCACCTATAATAACAAGTAACTTAGCTGATCTGTTTCATATGTCTGCAAGGAATTCCCATTATTGCAAAAGTATAAATCAAAGACATAAAGCACATATCAGAGAAACACAGCACCTTTAACCAACAGGCACTAAACTAAATCTTCTAACACTATAAGCTCATACAACACTTCTGAAATAGTATATGGTAGTTTGTTCATTAGTATCCCATTTCTCCAACTTAGCTTGTTCGCTAGAAGCAAAGAAACTTCTTTGTCAGAACCAGAAGAACCAGTACAACATACCATAGAAATTATAGATGATGATTTTGAGACACCAACATTGGTTAATGATAACACTTTTAAGAGGCTAACTGCTATAATTTTAATAAATTAATTCATTTCAAAAGAGTTACTTAAAGTCGTAAACAATCTTGCAGAATAAAAAATATCAAACGTATGGTTTTGTATACTTTCTTGAAGAAGGTAACCCTTTGGTTTAATGGAAAGATTGCTCAATCCTGATCTGATGGTCATGGTTTTATCACGGGTTGGAACAACAGAAATAGCTCCCTTGCAATGCAGGGGAAAAGCTACATGGATATGAACCTCCCTGGAGCTGGCAAGTGGCAAGCCTTGTGCCTTGTGTAAACAAATAACATATCCACAAAAAAAATAACAACACATAATAAAATAAAGAACGTGTAAAGGCCAAACCTTCATCATTTAAATTGAGAGCTATTAGATCCTAAATGATACAATTTTAAAACAAAATAAAACAGCTAGTTGATATTGCTAAGTTAAATGAAAACTCAAAATTACCTCAAATGGCAAAATGGGTTGATAAGGGGACAGTTCCCTCAAATGGGAGCGAATGAATGAATCACCGGTCAGCCTTTGTTGATCCTCATTGACATGTTCTACAGGTACAATGGAGGCCATAGCAATGACTCTTCTTTGATTGTGCAGTTCCAATAAGCAAACAGGCTTTCGAGGAACCAAAATTTGATGAAGATTGTTACCGGATTTGATCAAGCAGAGAGAAGCAGTGTTGCAGATTTCAATCACACCCATGGTCTGGATATAAGTAAACCCTAAAACGGTCAAGCCAATCAATTACCAATTCATTTAATAGTTTTTATGCTGGTAAAGGGGAGAATATGCTAAATCAACCTAGGAAAATTCAACCAAAGCTTAGAAGGCAAAAGATAGAGATGGAAACTACACAAACAAGCGATGATCATATTAAAACACTCATTATCCTCTGCCACAACCTGACTCTCAAAAATCAAAATAACACAATATTCCCAATTCAGAGCGAAGAAAATCAAATGTCTGAAGAAATGCAATGAAAAGCCTAAACAAGAAAAGATTTTAATCCTTGAACCCAAATTACTAACAGTTTTCAAGAAACGAAAAAAAGTTACAGCTTTTTCTCAAATGAAACTGAGACTCCTGAAATGGTTTCTGTCCAGCATTGTCAGCTCCTTGCTAAAAAAAGCAGCATCAAATTGTTCTTAGGGAGGAAAAAGCGAAGGAGCCAGCAGAGAGAGGAAGATCGAGGCAGAGACAGTAGAAATTAGCAACGGCAAGAGAGAAACGGCAGCAGTTTGGCGCCGCCGGCTGCTTGAGGAATGTGTCGAGGCAAAGCAACTAGTAAAGGGAAAAGAGGGGATAAGTGTGTATTTCTCACAATTTCGTATGAATACTTTAAGGTATTGTTTGGAGCGAGAAATAAGTAATGGAGGGGTTGAAGAGGGTATGTTTGGGAAGGAAGTCACCTAGAAAACAGATGAGTAAGGAAGGGTTACATTGCTATATCCCAAATTGGGATATAGAAAAAGGTAGGTGATAAAAAATTATTTATTTACAATTTTATTTTTATTTAAATTAATAAAATTATTTTTGTTATTTTAAATATTTATTTTTTCATTAATCATCTATTTCTTTTAATATTTTTTTAAGCAATAAAAAGTAGTCATATATTCTACTTTTTCTTATTCTTCCATTAATTGCCTTTCTATGCTCCCTTTCCAAATAGAATCTTAATTGTTATAACTTGGTATTAAATTTTAAAAAAATATTACAATTTGGTACTAAATTAAAATTTCAGTCAAATAATATGATGCATTAGTATATGAGCATGTCATTCAACGGTCAATATGTCATATCAGTCGATCAATATGTCATGTCAATTTTTTTACTAGAATTTTAATTTTGGTATCAATTTGTAACAATTAAAAAATTTGATACCAATTTGTAAGAAAAAGAAAATATTTAATACTAATTTGTAACAATTAAAAAATTTGATACCAATTTATAACAAAATAATAAGAATTTGTATCATTTGTTTAATTAGCTCGATAAAAGAGCGACTAATAGAAAATAGAAAGAAATTAGTGGAATAATTGTGTAAATAGTACAAAAAAAATTTTATTTTGTACCAAATATTTCAAAATTGTTATGATCTAGTATTAAATCAAAATTTTAGTTAAATAAGATGATATACTAACATATAACGCATGTCGTATCAGCATATTACATCAGCTGTGAACATAGTATATCAATTTTTTTTAACTTTTAGTACTAAATTATAATATTATTAAAATATTTAATACTAATTTATAATAAAATAATAAAAATTAGTATTATTTGAATAATTAGCCCGAAATTAACAGATACCAAAAGACGGCGTTTTTTGTTTTTGATAATGGGACTTTTGGCATAAAAGGTCATCATGACTACGCATCTGTTTAGTTTTCCGTTTCATCTCTTTCTTTGCCTCTCATCATCTTCGACCTGTTTGTACTGAGTTTTATAAAAGCGTTTTTGAAAAAAATATATATATATTTTTAATTTTAAAAACTGCATCTAACAGCCGTTAAATAAATAATTTTTTTAAAAGTAAATTTTTTTTAAAAAAAACTGATTATAAAAATTTTAAAAAATCGGTGAATTAAATAAAAAAAAAAATTCAAAACCTTCAATCCCAAACACCCTTTCTTCGTGTGCTCTTCGTTACCCTTTATCTTGATTTAGGGGAATTGATTTCAAGTTCTGAGCTTCTTGCCTTCGACTGCTGCTGAGATGATGATGGATGCTGTGGTTTTCAAACTCCCGTCATTTAAGTTGCTAAACCCTAACGCCGCTACCAATAGAAGTCCTGCTGTTATTCGGTGCGGATTTCCCAGCTATGCTTCTGCTTCTGCTATCACTGACAGAGAAGGCGACCAGGCTCTTGGTTCTCTTTCCCTGGGCCATATCACACGACCCGATTTCCCCATCCTCCACCAGGTCTTAAATTATCTCTCTACTTATTGAAATCCGTTCTTTTTACCAGATGTAATTGTCGCACAATTCTTGTAGCGGTAGCGTATGCAATAAGCATGGTATCATTGTGAAGTATGTGGCTTTGCAGGAGGTAAATGGCAAAAAGCTGGTCTACCTAGACAATGCTGCCACTTCCCAGAAGCCTAATTCAGTATTGAAGGCTTTACAGAACTATTATGAGACTTATAACTCGAATGTTCACAGAGGAATTCATTACTTAAGGTTGAACTTCTTATCTTCTGTTGTTGTAGCATAATATATATTGTTAACTGAGCAACTTTCAAATTATTTTATAGCTTAGTTAAGCATCTATTGAGCTTCACTTTTGTACTTTTTGGTAGTAAGTAAAATCCTCACTGAAATGTTTCTTTTTGTGGACAGTGCAAAGGCAACTGATGAGTATGAGTTGGCCAGAAAAAAGGTGGCGGCTTTTATAAATGCCTCCGAGTCTAGAGAGATTGTTTTTACCAGAAATGCTACTGAAGCTATAAATCTGGTAGCCTACTCCTGGGGCCTTGCAAATTTGAAACCAGGAGATGAGGTGCGTTTCCCTTTGGCTTCACTGAACCTGTGTTTTGATTGCTTTCAACTTTGTTATTTTTGTCAACAAATTATATCTTCTTTTTCTGGATCATGTTCTGTTCTGTCAATATCTTTTTGCTAGGGTCAGTTTAGTTGAGGAAGTTAGGGCACTCATGCTAGGTCACTCTGTGAATGTCTGGAAACTTCTACGCATTTTAACAGAGCAGCTTTGAAGCTGAAGCCAGTTCCAGTCAATTTTGATATTTCTGAGCCAAAGCTGTTAAATTACTTTAGGATCATGTTTGATATAGCTCAACTTGTTTCTTGCAGCATTTGATTTATCAACTCTGGTATTCCATACCCTGATCTTTTATACCGTCCTTTTCCCCCCTTCAATGTGGAACAGTGGGAGGAAAATACAAGAGAATAGAAAAGGATAATTAATAACATCTTGAATTTGTTTTTGTTGCACACCAAAATGTGAAGCAAAAACCTTCAACTTTTCATCTCCTTGCCCTGTTTCCTCTTTTCTGCAATTTTAAATTATTCCATTAGTGTACCTTATTAGTTAGGCTAAAATCTGACTTAGAACTCCAATATTCCCATGTTGTACTCACAAGATCATGGAGCTTTTTAACATGTATTGAAACATGAGTTTAATCACTGAGAGGTTGTAAGTTTTGTATGCATAAAAATACACAACATATTATCCCAAAAATTTCGTTGGAAAAAGCAACAATAGTTCTTTTTCTTTTTCTATCATATTTTTTTTTCCTGTTCTAGCTGTGTTATCTTGCTGATGTAGCAACAGCATGTAAAATCTATATGCTGAGGAGTACCTGTCTAATTTAGAGATACCACATGGAACTTTTTCTTAGTTCTCTCCTTCGAAGTTCTGTGATACGAAGACTTAGTAATTTAAAGCCCAATCATGCGTGCAGGTGAAAAAGAAAAAAAAAAAAACATGTATACAGTTTTGACCATGGGCTTCATTGACACATTGGGTGGAATAAAATGTCTGAATGTTAATACCTAGATCATTTGACCATTACAATTCGATCATTTACCCCTTTCTAAAATCTTACACAATTTTATTTCTCTTCCAGATTGTACTCACAATTGCTGAACATCACAGTGCCATTGTTCCTTGGCAAATTGTTGCACAGAGGACTGGTGCCCTTCTGAAATTTGTAGATTTGAATGAAAATGAAGTTCCAGATGTACAGAAGTTGAAAGAAATGCTCTCAAGGAAGACAAAACTTGTAGTTGTTCATCACATCTCAAACGTTCTTGGTAGGGGTTCTGTTTCAGTACCATTCCACTTTGTATGCTTTTTTTTTTTTCCCTTTTGTTAACTCTTTATATGAGGAAACTGATATGCATTTTTAGTACTGCATTTTCTTCTGTTTGATTTATCTGTGTTTTTTTTTGGGTTTATGTACAGTTTGAATTTTCCAACATTTTTATCTATGTCACTCATACCACTCCTAGCAACTTAGAAATAAATCAGAATACTAAGATTAAAAAATTAGTGTCCTCCAATCTTTGTTAGTTAAATATAGCTCAAGAGACCAGCCCGTATATGCATTGAGAGGATGTATTGAAGAAGATTGGTGTTTATAAATCTTTTCTCTTGTCCATTCCATTTTCTCATTTGCGTAATGCACTGAGAAATTTGAAATTTTTCAGGTGCTATCTAGATTCTAGGCTAATAAGAGATTTTTACTTATTGCTTCATAGTTTTATTTCTTCATGTTCTAGAGCATATGGGCATCGGTTTAGACTACATATGACCATACTGGCATCCATTTAGACTCAATTTTTATTTCTTTTCCCTAGGTGAAAGCTTCTATTGATTTTATCTACTAGCTTTAGAGTAAGAGGAAAACTAAATTACATATAAGTGCATTTAACTAACTGCACCTTGAAGTCGTTCACAAATCAAAGGGATATAATCTTGTCTTTGGAAGGATCACTGTCAGAAACATTTGGCAAGTCATCTATACTTCAATCAAATTCAAAAAACGTTCCTCTTTTTGTGAATTGGATTTGTTTGTTGTATGTTTGTAATGCCGTTAGATTTCTTTAGTTATTATTGTCTATCCATCCCACGGCTGTTCAAGACTAAAAAGAAATCGACTCTGACATGAATATGTTTTGTGCCTTTATGAATTTATTTGTCTAATGCATTTCGCTTCCTGGATATCAATTAACAGAAGCAAATAGCTGATGATATGCCCCAGATATGCTTTTTCTGCAGCTTCTGTTCTTCCTATTGAAGACATTATCCATTGGGCACATGGTGTTGGAGCAAAAGTTCTCATAGATGCCTGTCAAAGTGTTCCACACATGGTGGTTGATGTCCAGCACCTCAAAGCTGATTTTCTTGTTGCTTCTTCTCACAAGGTTAGGCTACTGACTTGTATACTGAAAGATAACCTCTAGACATGTAATGAAGTTAAGAAATAATCATGCTCCAGATGTGTGGGCCCACAGGGATTGGATTCTTATATGGAAAAAGTGACATCCTCTTTACGATGCCTCCATTTTTGGGTAAGTTACTACTTTTGGTGGTAGGGCTGGATGTTTCTAGTCTTTGATTCTTCATTGCATGAATATGTCTGTAACTCTAAATAGAGTGGTACGAGAATGTGCATTTACATATCTTGATGTTGGTCTTATTTCTATAGGTGGTGGGGAAATGATATCTGATGTATTTTTAGATCATTCAACGTATGCAGATCCTCCATCAAGGTTGGTGACCGTTTGCTTGACGACATATAGCATCTTAGAACAGAAGGAAAATGTGTTTTGTCTTCCCCTTCCTTTCTCTTGTATAAATGACGTGCTTTCTGTGGGATATTAAATTTTAATCAAACCAGCTATAGAATTAGGCTGGCAATTGACAAGTAGACACCCTGAATCAGAGTTGAAGGTTAGACTAGAGTTTCTTATGGATTTAGCAAGAAGTGGGAAAGGAAATTAACATGTCAAACATAGAAATCTTATAAATTTCTTGGAAAAGTTTGAAAGAAACAAAACTGATGCATAAATGAATTTCTGGTGCAATTCTCCTATCAGCTTTCTAAGATTTTTATGTTCTTTTCTCATTGAGCCTGCTGTCCATATGAATCTTTGTCCATGATACCTTCTTATGCTCCTGCTGTTGATTCATTTCTTATATTTACACCCCATGCATGTAAAAGTTTCTTAATATTGCTAACTGATTGAAAGCAATGTTATTTTGGCTGCCATAAATGATGCAATCAAGGTATCCCCCTAGAAATTATATCCATTAAAGGCTTGGCCATGCCATGGCTCCACATGTTTCTCAACATTAGTAATTAGTGGACCAAAAGAGGACACTGTTAGCAGTGTAGGACCAAATATATCAAAAAGAAAAACCATTTGCTTTTCAAAAACAAATTTGAGGAAATCTTTTAGTTTCATGGTTGACAGATTATATTCTTTTCATATTCTCAATAATCAATGTCCTTTCCTTTTGCTCCTAGTTGTCAAATACTTCCTTTATGCTGCAGCCATTAAGGGTTCAATTATATGCTTTTCACTTATTCTCCCATGAAACTAAAAGAACTAGAGGGAAAAAGATAAAAAGTCCATTTGTTGCTTTCTATCCTTATTTCTAGCTTCTTAGATTTTAATTAGATGGCTTTATGTTCATGCAGTTAGTGCTCTTGGTTGCCTGATGAAAGATTTGTTGTTCAGCTCCTTCAAAAAGTTTTATTTATTCTTGCATTCTTGTGGCACCTATCTTTTGCTACATCTTCATTTCAGCTTCAGATGTTGCATTTACAGTTTGACCCATATATGCAATCTTAACTTCACCGAGATATTAAATGGCTTTGAACAGTGTGATACTATTTATAGAGCCTTTACAAGGCAGTAATTCTTGCTGTATTTTCTTCATGCTAAAGAAATTATTGATCTGACATTAGTAATTTATATCATATGGAATTCAATTTAATTATCCATAATTTGTTGGTGACACAAACTACTTGAAACCTGCCATTTGATTTTTTTCCTTTTCTTAGTCGAGGTAAATGTTATATGCCTAAAAAATAAATGCTTCTACAGTCTAATTTGCTCTTTATATGAATTAGATTTGAGGCAGGAACTCCTGCAATTGGAGAAGCAATTGGCTTAGGAGCAGCAATTGATTATTTATTAGGAATTGGCATGCAAAAAATTCATGACTATGAGGTGAGTTGAATTTTTCTGCAATTTTTCCTGAAAATATTGGAGTACATAGAAATTATTTCACACCGTATGCATTTTGTTGACCTAAATAAGGTCACCTTTCTTGATGATCCTCTCTCTCTTATGTTGAGTGCTATTAGATTTGTGCCTCAAATGCAGTTTTTTGAAAGAATAAATTAGGATATAATTTGATAGTATGCTATTTTATAGGAAGATTTTATTATGTAATCATGATGCTATGATTTGATTTAGTAGAAGATTTTTAGGAATCAAGTTTGATTATATTTGTTAGAATTTTTAGTATAAATATGTAATATGTTATGAATGAAAATAAGAGTGAAGTATGACAAGTTTTTAGCTATAAGTTTCTCACTCCATTCTATATACCATACTCTTATTCCCTTCTAAAAAAAACCAACAAAGTGGTATCAGAATCATGTTTCTTATGGGTCTGTGATAGTGAAAATATGGAAAGGTAAATTATCAAGCTTTGATCATTGGAGAAGATAATATGCAAAAATCAACAACAAGACAAAGCCAAAAGAGGAGGAGATGCTTACTAAAAAAATAAGCCCAACAAAACCATGCCCATACTAAAAGAAAAAAAACATTCATGCCCCTGCCTATGACAAAAATGTCATACCTATGCCCCGTAACCATGTCCATGCCTATACAAACAAAAATATGCCCATGTCTATGCCTATGGTAAAAAATATGCCCATGACAACAAAAAAAAAAAAACGTCATGCCTATGTCCATAACCATGAACCATAAAATTCATATGTTTATAACCAAGTCATGCCAAAAAACAGCAATTGATGCTAGGAGGAGTGTTAGATTTGTGCCTCAAATGCAGTTTTTTGAAAGAATAAATTAGGATATGATTTGATTTAATTTATAATATGATCTTATTATGTTAGGATATAATTTGATAGTATGTTATTTTATAGGAAGATTTTATCATGTTATCATGATTTGATTTAGTAGAAGATTTTTAGGAATCAAGTTTGATTATGTTTGTTAGAATTTTTAGTATAAATATGTAACATATGATGAATGAAAATAAGTGAAGTATGACAAGTTTTTAGCCATAAGTTTCTTCCACTCCATCCTATATACCATACTCTTATTCTCATCTAAAAAAAACCAACAAGTGCCATTCTTGTACAAGTTGGCGAGGCATGATGTCTGCAGAGAATATATTGGGTCCCCTTGTTTTATAATTTGGCTGTCTGTTGCCATAGTATTTTCCTTTAGTTCCAGAAGTTGGATTCCCAGCAATCTTAATCCTGTATTTCAGAACTCTCATGGCTGAAGATGATACAGAACTGGATTTGATGGGGCAGTGGGAGAATGGGATTAGAGTTGCCATTTTGTATTAACAATTTTGACATGATATCTATCTGTCAAACAAAATATATTAACATTCCCTGTTTATTTATTGACTGATGTACAGATGGAGTTGGCGAATTATTTATATGAAAGCCTCTCTTCTATCCCCAATGTTTGTGTCTATGGCCCAAAGCCTTCGGAAGATGTTCACCGTGCGGCTCTTTGCTCTTTCAATGTTGAGAATGTTCATCCTACAGATATAGCAACTTTTCTAGACCAACAGGTACAAGGCTCCACACTTGGTCTCAGCTTTTTATTAGGTCAACATTACAATTAGCGGCCTATAAATGCCTTTTAAATGGACTCAGTTATTTGAGAAAAGTAACCTAGTTTTATTTTGAATGGCTATTGACTTGGTAAATCTCAGCATGGAGTGGCAATTAGATCAGGTCACCATTGTGCCCAACCTCTTCATCGACATTTAGGGGCGAATGCAAGCGCACGTGCTAGCCTCCATTTCTACAACACAAAAGAGGATGTGGATGATTTCATCCAGGCTCTAAACGACACGATCAGTTTCTTCAATTCATTCAAGTAGAATAACCTTTTATTCTTTGCCCTCAGTTACCATACGTTACGCTTGTGACTTGTACAACTGCTCTTTTCTCTCCCTCGTCTGATAAAGGTCTGCTTGATCTTGTTTGATGAGTGTTGTACAATAACTATATTTGTAAATCAAAACCATTATTTAAATTTTAAACCCAGTACAAGGATGTACATTAGATTTAATAAAGCCAAAGAAAATTCTGCAAAGTGAGTAGCCGAATTAGTAATGAGCTTGCAGGATGACTCACCTATCTTCTTGTTATAATGGTTTTGAAGCTCTGTTTTGGAAAGCGTGTAGTTGAACTTAATTGAGTTTGAAGTTGATGCCTTGAAGATATACTGGTGCATATCATAATGAAAGCTGCACTATTCCAGGATCATGGTGAGAATTAGATGACTTCAAGATCATCTTCGGTTGGTATCGTAGAGTTTTATTATAAATTTATATCCTCCAAGTCTTGTCTCTCTTTGAAAATACATGTACTTTTGATTGCACCAGAAGACACCAAGAGAGTATATTTTTCCAGGTATGAAAATTAAAGACTTGCTTGAAAACAGTAAAGTGCGCAAATCAGTTAACGCTGAGTATGAATCTATTACGAAGATGAAAGGAATCATTGTGCTTGAAGGGGTTATGATGTGAATAGTGCAAATACAACCAGCATCCAGCAAGAAATAAGAATTCAAGACAGGCTTTCTATGCAAGAGCTGATCATTTCAACATCTTTTACAATGATATGACAAAATTGAACCTAATCAGTTGTTTGTTCTTCAGTTGTCAAAAATACATGGGAAACAATACAGGAAACACAACAATTAAATATAATGACCCCCTACCAAACCGAAGAAGAAAGAAAAAACCCCAAGAAAAAGAACAAACAAACAACTAATGAGAGCTGAATCATACACTAGTAACTTTTTTCTATCCTGGCATTTAATGGCAGCAGTTACCAAAAAAACAAAAAAATTACTCCAACCTATGACAAATCATAGAACAAAATTGAAAAGAATTTTTGAGATTGACATTTATCGTTTTCTCTTTCTACCAAGGCACACCTCCCATTTACTTATTTCTCCTTTCTGGCAAGTGACTCACCCTTGAACTCACTACCAGCAGTTACCACGAAACCTGCTCCAACCTGGAACGAAGCATAAAGCAATAAGGAACAAAAAACACGAACATATGCTATTCAATGCATATGCAGAAATTTAGGGGTGAGAGGGGGAGAGAGCTTACTTGGCAATCTTTCAGTCCAACTCGTTCTTGAAGCTGCACATTGCTGCAAATCACAGAACCTTGAATTGAACAGCCATCTCCAACAGTAACATGGTTCATGATAACTGAATTAACAACCTGACATAACAGATACAGAAATAGGAAAGCTTAAAAATGTCAATTTTCTTTTGTAATTTACCACAGATAGGCCAGTCATATTCCAAGGCAGTAACAGTGTAAGTTTCTAGAAAGCTTGGTGTTATGACGAATATTTCTCAACAATAAACTAAAATTAGAATCATACTTTCACATTGGAACCTATCCGGCAGTGACGACCTATAACAGACCGCTTCACACTACACTTGTCACCCATTTGTGAACCTTCCCCAAGCATGCAATGGGGTCCCACCTGCAACCACCCAACTAAGCATTAGAAGTCTTTTTGCATTAAGCAAATGTATAACAGCAAATTCTTGATCCCAGAGAATCATCTGTAAGATATTTAAGAAGATTATATGAGATTGTGTTTGTGAGATAGCAAACTTACGGTAGTTTTTAATCCATACTGTGCTGAAGGATGAATAATGTTGTTGTGAGCAGAAAATGAATAGCCAGACAGATGATTTGCCTCGCCTATAACCTGAATTAGAAAATTAAAAACTTCATCTGAATCACAAAAACGGTGCCCAAGCATAAGTATAAACTACCAAAGATAGAGCTTAAACTCACATCTCGATTTATATCACTGAATGCTTGAATAGAATTTAACCTTGCACAATATTTGCTATCGTTTGCAATATAAGCACAGCATTTATGAATTCTTCCAACAGGAGCAGAACCATCATGACCTGACGCGTAAAGTTCATGAAAGCTTGGTGTAGATGCATTGGATAATATTTGAGATACCACTGCTTGATTGTTCTGGGAACTAATCTTATCATTTCCATTTTCTTCTGATTGTGGTGTCCCATTCAATAATACTTTTGACCTCTGATACCCATAAACAATTAAAACACTTTAGCTATTACATAACTGCACAAGTACCATAAAAAATGTAATAATAGAGATCAAACTAACCAGCTGACTCCGAACAAGATAAGGCACTACATCCTCTTTTAAGCTTTGAAATTTATCCTTCTCATCTAAAACTTCTTGCAGAACAGACCTGAAAGACAAATGGGAGCATGATGACAACAGACAATGAGACACCTGAAGAAAACAAACTCTTAATCTCAAGAAAAGTTCGGAGTACAAACCTCTTGAATGCATACATATGAGAATCCATAAGATCAGATCGTATTTCCATCTAACAGCAGATGTAAAAGGGAATATTAGGTAAGTAGTTAAATTTTGACTCTATAAATGCACTACATTTCGAAAAAAAGAAATTACTGAAAATGACAAAGTATAACAGTGCTAGTATGAAGAAATATAATAGAAGTAGTACGAGAAAAGAATGTCATTAGAAAACAATATATGTTTGCGAGAACTTCAATGCTTCCTAATGCTATGGGTTTGAACAGAAATAGAGGAAAGGGTACAACTTGCTGCAGTAATTTAATTCTTCTCACTCGTTAAAGAGGATGAAGGAACTTTTTTAGACAGGTATGTGCTAACCATCACTCTACTTATTGGTGAAGCCATAAGTGTTTGTTGGGGAGAAAGCATGCAGTTAGCATGTCATGAATGAAGTTTCAGCATGCCTATTTGTTTGTCAGCTAGTGGAAAAAGTTCATTAGACATAACAAGATGAGAAAACTAGATGACCTATTACCTGCCCAACTGCACGAAGGATACTCTTCTGTATTCGAATATCTTTCTCAACTTCAGCCCCTGCAAGAAACAGCAAGATTAAGTAATCAACAGGTAAATTAAAACTCCAAATAACAAAACTCTAAATATCCACCTGTCGCTACATGTAATAAAAACTGTTTTGTGGGGTCCAGCCCAATGATGTTGTATCGCCTTGGCTTTTTTATTTTGTCTTTTCCAGTGGTGGACCCTGCATCAGCAGGTCCACCTACTGGAGCAGAGCAAAGCATTGTAGTCAAGACTGCATCATGCCGTCTATGTGCAGCCGCAACAGCGCCAAGAGGAATATCAGAAACAAGATCACCACTCACAACCTGAAGAAATGTACCACCAACAGCTGTAGATAAAATTTTTTGATACCCAAATGGCAAATACCATAGAAAATATTAAATGCTAACCAAAATGTCCCTTTTAGTCAAGTGGTGTGCAATGGCCCGTAGAGCACCAGCAGTACCAACATCCTCAGTAACAGTAGCAACCTGCAGCGCCATATAGCATTTATCAATTCTAGTTTCTTTCAACAGAAAACAAAATTAAGATGACAGGTATCTCAGCTAAAAATGAGGTCAAAATTATTATTGAAGTCTAGTCTTGTAATTGTTACGCTAATAAATGCAGTATGTTAGCAGGACAAGGCAATAAAAGCCAGCTTCCACACTTAAAGTTGCACAAAATTGAAAGACTCATTATTGCAGAACAATAGGAAAACTATATTTCCATATGGCCTCTAGGAAGTAGCTAAGAATCCCCAAACATGCCATAATTCAAATTAGACTGGCCTAGGCCAGTATTGTAATGAAAAAGCAAAAGGGCTGAACCTTGCTATGAAAAACAAGATGTCCATATATGCTTAAAAGAAATCGATGAGATTTCTGAAAAAAAAAAAATTCATCTCCTTTTTCTCCACTAACTCTGTTGGAACAGAAAAAGAGAAAAAGTGATACCCAAATTATTGACTGCTCCAGTAGTAGTTATTCAACAAAGGAAAGCTATGCTTTCAAAGAAGATTCTTTTATTGTAATTACAACAATGTTAATATGTTGTAATTCTAATCTAGTGACTCTTATGGCTACTTGCAATAACAACCTTAGGGACCTAATAAGAACTAAAACATTTGCAAAAGAAAATAAAAACAATAAAAATGTCTATATTAACTTTATGAAGATTTTTTATCATATAATCAATGAGCAATCTGGAACCAGTACAAATACTTTCCAAAAGATCAAATAACACTGCCAGTACCAGTTACTAATATGGATTAACTGGCTACTGATTCAGTGCTATACTTTCCCACCATTCACTCTTGGGACCTCAGCATCCCTTTTTCCCCCCCAATAAAAGTCAACCAAAAATATGGCATTTTGTCAGGTTGCTTGATTAATAGCTTGTACAAAGTTAAATTTCTAGTTCATCTCAACCTACTAATCACTTATTAGACTTCCAACCAATTTCAGCAATCTCATATTTTCTACCAAGTTTTATCAGCTATTTCAGTCAAAGCAAAGAAATTAAACAATCCTACACCATAATACACCACATGAATAGCATTTTCAAATAAACAGAACTGACAATTCTTCATCACCGTTGTCATAAAAGTATGGATACAGTCAAGTAAATAATTACATTAGAACAATATTAATTAATTACCTCAACATGTAAACGATCAACATAAGCACTCGATATCCAAGCACCAACGCTAAGAGCTGCATCTTGCCCTTCGACCACCTACGCCACAACCCAAAAACCCTATATCAAAAAATTTGCTAATATCATAAAGAATCGAACTTTATATTAATTCTCAAGTCTGTGAATATCCAAAATACGAAACTTCTTATTCATGTTTCTTTTCTTTTTCCTTTCTTTCCACTCAGCTACTTTTTTCCCCAGAAAGTAAAACAATCACAAAAAGAGAAAATTAAAATAAAAAGCACACCACAATAAGATCCTTGAGATTGCTGACTTCCAATTGCTCCAAAACGTAAGAAAGAACTGGTCGGTTGGCTACCGGCAGCAGCAGCTTTGGGACGTCCTGCATTCAAAGAAAAACAAGAATAAGTAGTTGGCTGCAGAGAAATTAAATGGATTTTTTTTATTCTTTTTTGGTATCTAAAGGGAGAAAATAAATGAAGAAACACCTGAGAAACCAGAGGCACTAGTTTCTTTGAAGTGCCACCAGTTAGTATTACAACTTGAAAATCCATCATATCAGAGTGCGAGAATTCTTATTCTTAACTCTTTAAGAGAGAGACCCAAAACTGAAAGGGGTATTTTACCGCTTTATCAAGGTGGGATTTTCTCAACAATGGAGATGAAGTGGAAAATAATATATATAATTAATTAATTAAAAAAAAAATTTGAGAGCGGTGGATGGTCTCTTTGTTACTGTTGAAGTACTGAAGAATTGCTATTGCACTTGGGTAGGGATTGCAATTTAGTAAAAACAGTGTCTTATAACAAAAATTCTTGTAACAACACAAGGGGATGTAGCTCAAATGGTAGAGCGCTCGCTTTGCATGCGAGAGGTACAGGGTTCGATCCCCTGCATCTCCAGTTTTCCTGCACGGGTTACCCGCTCCTCATCTCCTTCGCTTTTTTATTTTTGCTTACATAGTACAGAAGTCATAGATTCATAGCAGATATATAAAGAAATTATATTTCTTATACTGTTACAATTTTTCGGATTAATTTCATTTATATTCACTAAATTTTAGTATTATTATAATAAAATTATAAATTTTTTTCGTTCAAAAAAATTATTGAACTATATTTTTATTTTATTAAAATTATTTTCGGCCAGTTTTCAATCACATTAGTTATCATGTCATATTTCTAATGACACATTCGCTGTCATGTTAGATTTTTAATGACACATTATTTACTACATCAAATTTTCAGTTATTCATATTAAAAAATTTGCTGAAAATAACTTTTATTGAAAAGAAAATGTAGAGGATACAACTTTTAAATAAACATATATTTGTTATGAATGGAAAAAAATTAAAATTCAAAAATTACAAAAGCATTCAAACAACAATTGGTAGAGACAACCCATATCTAATTTTGGAAAGATAAAAAAAGGACATAGAAGGATTATAGCCAAATGTGATCCGAGGTGACGAGCATAGATCATTGTAATTTTTGGTCTTCGACGAGGGATTTTTAGCAAACGCAAGTTATCGGCTTGCATCAATTACGTCTCTGTCTTTTGTATACACTAAGCTCATTGTTCCTCCCGACTGAAAAATTGTATCTATTTGTTTGTCAAACTATATATATTTGTAATTAGTCAATTGAACCAAACATTAAAACTAATTATAGTAGTATCATGTTAATTTTAAGGAAAGTAAAATAATTTTTTATAAACTTTAAAGTAACTATTTATTTGACATTTGAATTCAAAATTTCTGATTAAACTGAAAGAACTTCTAATCATCTCATCCACATTTTCATTATATATATATAATAAAGGAGCTGTTGGAAGCAGCGTAGCTACTACAATGCCTTTCATTTTCTGGCCTTATTATGCCAAAACGCATAGTTTGAGTTGCTATTCTTATTTTCAACACACAAATATAAAACGGTACCGTATTTGACATCATTCTTCATACAGTAGACGGCGTCATTCTGCAAACTGTTCTCATTTCCAACAGGGCATCGGTGTTTAGATGCGATTAGGGGTATTTCTCCTCAAAATCACGACTCTTCATAGTTCACATACCCTAATTTCAGTCTTAATCTTTTCTCTTCAGCCTCTTCTCTCTGTTGTTGAAAATTGTTTCTTCTCCATTGTTGAACTGACGGTTTCCTAGCCCAAATAAACAACTAAATCTACTGCTCCATCTCCCATTTATTTGCCAAACAAAACAATTTTCCCATTTCACAGCAGTAATGCAAGTAGAAAATAACTCCATTTAGTTTGCCGAGATCTCATAAGCATCTTTTTTGCTAATATTTTTTACTTTCCTTTTCAATCTAACATGCATACCACCAAACTTTATTTCTTCCCTAATCAAGCTAAATATCGCTCTGGTTCCATCAAAATGGGTCAAAACCAAATGAGATTTCAAGAAGATTTAATTTCTTTTATTTGGTTTTTCTTTTACAATCTTGAAAATAGTGTTTGGGTTGCTAGAATCCAAAGAAAAGTTAGAAGAAATTGAAGGAGAATGGAAATTAAAAAAAAAAAAAAAAGATGATTTTTGCTTCGGATAGGAGAAGAGATTTCATGACCAGTCTACATTTGGGGGTAAACCGTCCAATTTCCCATATTGCATAGGGAATTTAGAAAACATAGTTCACTCTTTTTTGTTTTTCAATTTAATTTTTCAGCCGCTAGCATTCTAAGGGTCATTACATCTGTTTTAACTCTAAATGGATGGCCACAAATGGTTACTACTCTGTTTAATACTATTTTTCATTTATATGATGAATTTTATTTTATTTTTAAAAAATAATATTGTGATTGATTTTTTAGATTTAAATGTGATTTATTATTATCAAACTAAACTAAGTGAACCAAGAGTTACATTGATTGTAGTTAGAAAAATTAATCATTGCCTGAAGAGTTTCGGTCGAGATTTTCGTAAAAAAAGGAAAAATAAACACGAAAATATATAGAAAAAAACATATACATCTAAAAAATATCAATCCTAATAATTTAAAAAAATAAATAAATAAACATTAATGAAAAAATAATTTAAAAAAAATAAAATAGATCAATCAAAATAAAATAATTGAAAAATAGAACGTAACATGCTCTAAACGATTGATCCGATTTATTTTGTACATTGTATTTTATTAGTATTAAAAT
>CATIWF010077057.1:0-18169 GCA_949630135.1 Balakata baccata | reverse complement strand
ACGAGGAATTCGGAAATTGTGTCCGATATAATATTAAGGAGTTAATATTATATTTCCGTTTCGATAAAATTATTGACCTTATAAGTCACACCAAATTATTTATCAGTCTAGTCCATATAAAGATGTGGGGAGTAATTTAATTGAAAATTAAATTAGAAATGATCACATATATATTTTTGAGTTAAAATTAATGTTGATTAATTTTAACTATTTCTCCTATTTATAATTTTAATTAAAGTGTTAATTAAAATTATAATAATTTAATTAAATTGTTAATTAAATTAATTATAGTGGTACATTGAAGTAATTACCACATAATTATAGAAGAGAAGATTGATTCTATGATTAATGGTGGTAGCTAGAAATAAGCTATGCAATTGTTGCACCATCATTGCATCATAAATCAAAATTAAAAAAAAATTGAAAAGTTAGAAAAATATTAAACACAGCCCAACCACCCAATTAATCCTTTAGAAGGATTAATCAAATAGGGTGGGGAGGGGATTAAGGAACCAGTTGGGTTCCTGAGGTCTGGCGAGAAAATTTTATTTTCTCTCAAAAGTTTTCTCTTTGATTCAAAAGAGAAATTTAGTGATTATATATCTGGACTAGTAAAAGGAGTTTTATCAACGCAAACAAAGCTTTTGGTCTTTTTGCTTGATTTACACCTTGGTGAACTCGGTAATAAAAGGTTTGTTTTAATCCTTTTATTTTCCATTTTGTTCTTAAAAATCATGGGATGATCTTAGCAAAATGGATTTTATCCATAAATGTTACAAAATATGTTTTGTTAAAAGTTATGGATAGATGCTCAAGGTTAACATAAAAAGTGTATTTTCATGTCATGCAAAATTTGATTGCATGTTTCGGTAAAATTAAAAATTTTTGAAATCTATAATTTTGACCGAGACTTAGAGCTCCCCTCAATACAAATAAATTTTCCGCTACCAATAGGAGGACCTTTGAAATCTTGAGAAATAAAAATAGAAACACATATATAAATACAAATATAGAAAAACCATAAGCACGTACTGCATTGATAGCATACTGTCGATCAGTCTCTTGGAAGTGCAATTTCTACCCATTTTGATCTTCAAGTTCTAAACTGAAGTCTTCAACTAGCAACAAACTATCTCCATATCTCTTGGACTGTGCAGTGACAACTGCTCTGCTAAGTTAAGAAGAATGCCAACACATTAAAAAAAATGAAAAAGAAAGAAAAGAATGAGCCCAAATAGGAAACTTCTATATATAAGTGCAAAACGATACTATTCTCTAGAAGCAACATCTGGAAAGATCCAGCATGTGTTTTGTTACTTGCTTATGCATCTAAAAGGACAATCTTCACTTCCAGGCAGCAGATATAGAACAAATATGTTGTTGAATTCCTATAGTTGGTTGAAACAACTAGGCTAGCTCTGTTTTGAGTTGTAGTAGAGTCCAAAAATAAAGTCCAAAGTTCATCTTATTTTCCTAGTTCTTCTGCACCTTTTAGTATGAAAATTAAATTGCTTCAAAAAGAGGTAACATTAAAAGCAATGGTTGTCTAATAAAACTATTTTATAAAAAGCAAAAGTGAAAATTCTCATACAAATAGAATTGAAAGCTATTAGAATCCAGGGAGCTCTGCTTCAGCAGAGAGAATCAAGAAATTGAGCTGAAAGTATGATATTCATTACTGAAAAAGAAGAATACAAATGCTTATGTACAAAGGAGAAAAAAATAATTGTTCTTGCCAAAACTAGAGACTAGGAACTCATCAGGTACTTACTACCCTATAGTAAGCTAAGCTAATTCAATATCAATCATACTTCATATGAAACGGTGTGCATTGATTGCTCTTATATGCACCATTGAAAACAGTAGCTGATGCTTAGCTGCTCACCGTTGAAACCATACCAGCAGTTGCATTTCAACATTCTCTACAAAAGCTGATGAGTAGCTGCTCACCAAAATATGAAAGCTAATGAGAAGATCATAGAAGCATTAGTACTACACCAGCTCAGTAACACAATACAGTAGCACAATCGGCATAAAACTTAACACCTTAACAGCACCTTATTGTACATCCCCCTTCAAGTTGGAGATTGGTAATGATCCACCAATCCCAACTTGGAGACTAAAAACTGAAACTTAGAGGTGCTTAAGGACTTTGTAAACACATCTACCAACTGCTGCTGAGAAGAGACATACTGGGGAATGACAAAACCCTAATTGAATTTGTTTCTGACAATGTGGCTATCTATCTCCATATGCTTAGACCTCTCATGGAACATAGGGTTTTGTGTAAGGTGAATGGCAAATTGATTATCACACTAAAGAGGGATTGGTTGTGCAACCTTTACTTGGAAATTTGCCAGCAAGTAACTTATCTATTATAGCTCATAAATAGTGGTGGCTAGGATTCAATATTCTACTTCACAAGAAGGCTTTAACATTGTTGTTTGCTTCTTGGTTTTCCAAGAGATAAGAGCATCACCTAAGAAGATACAATAACCTGTTAGAGATTTTCTAGTGGTGATGCATGAGGCCCAATCTGTATCAGCATAGGCAACTAAAGCAAGAAAATTCTGTGCTGGATAGAAAAGATCTAGGGAGAGATGTCCCTTTAAGTATCTTAGTAAATGCATTGCTACATCCTAATGACTGTTAACATATTGACTCAGTTGTTGAACTCCATGAGTGATATCAGGCCTTGTAAGATTAAGATAAAGTAGCCTCCCCACTAGTCTCTGATACACTTCTAGATCACTAAGGAGTTAACCAGCATCAGATACAAGCTTTTGTCATTTAGGCAAGGTATAGGTGTAGTTTTACAACCTAGCATCCCTATGTCCTTCAATATGTCTTTGATGTACTTTCTTTGGTTGAGATAAGTACCTGTGGAAGATCTAGCTATTTCAATACCAAGGAAATACTTGGCATAGCCAAGATCTTTGATTGTGAATTGTTCATCTAAAAACTTCTTGACAACAATGATATCATCGATAGAATTCCTTGTCACAAGCACGTCATCAACATATACATTAAGTGCGACAAAAGGACCTATGAGAAATTTGATAAAGATGCAATGGTCAGAAGGAGATTATTTGAACCCGAAACTTAGAAGCTTCTTTGTAATTCTGAATTCCATTCTTGAAAAGCTTGTTTAAGTCCATAAAGGGACTCGTTTAATTTGTAGATTTGACTTGCAAAAACTTTATCATAGCCCTTCGGGGTAACAAGTACCACTTTTTCATGCAAATAGCCATGCCATAATGCATTATTTATGTCTAATTGATGGATAGACCATGAATATGCTGTAGCCAATGCCACCCTTACTGTTACCAATTTGGCCACTGAGCTAAAACTACCAAAATAATCTTGTCTCTTTACCTGGTTAGTACCCTTAGCCACTAACCTAGCCTTAAACCTTTCAACAGATCCAGCTGATTGATATTTAACTTTATAGATCCATTTACTGCTTATAGCCTTCTTTCCTATTGGTAAAATTGTGAGGGTTATGATTATCTTCTAAAGCCTAAAGCTCTTTATTCATTGCTTCAACCCAATCAACAGACTGTGAAGCTTATTTATAGCTGACATGTTTCCAAACATCTATCACTTTGGCTTGAAAAGCCATATATATAGGTGATAAACTAAGTGAAGTAGTATAAAGTAAGGTGTTAGGTGTATATGGTGAAGAAGTTAGGGTAGTCAACAGTGTTTGGATTGAATTAGCAATCGTATATGTATGACAGACATAGTCTTAAAGGTAAGTAGGTGGTTGCCTAGTTCTAGAGCCATGTCTAAGTGGATTAAGTGAAGGATTTTCTGAAGAAGATAAGGTGGTAGGTGAAGGATTTTCTAAAGAAGATGTAGCGGTAGTGTTAGTGACATTAGATGGAATAGTAGTTGGAACTATATGGTCAATGAGATTTGAGGAAGTAAAAGTAGGAACAATAGATAAATGAGAAGCAATGAAAGGAAGAGACTTAGCAGTAAAGGTATCAGATAGAAGAAGAGTTATGGTAAGGGAAGACATTCTCATAACAAATGATATCTCTAGAGACTTGTATGACTTTTTGATCAAGATCATAAATTTCGTAAGCTTTGGTGCTAGGGGCATATCCTATGAAGACACATTTATGTGATATTGGGTGCAAATTTGTCTTTGTGAGGACTAACATTTATGGCATAGCATAAATAACCAAAGCTTCTCAAAAAAGAATAGTCCACTAGCCCATGGAATAGAATCTTATAAGGGGTTTTCCATTTCGGCAAAGATGGAGGCAATCTATTTATTATATAGGCTGTAGTCAAAACTGCTTTGCCCCAAAATTGCTTTAGCAAATTTGATTGAAACATAAGGGTCCTTGCAATTTCAAGCAAATGTTTACGTTTTCTTATACTACTCTTTTCGCTATCCTCCCAATAAATCATTAAAATTTGTTTTCAATAAAATCTTATGTATTTTCAGGTTCCGTCGTTCCCATCACTTCAAGAAGAGTAAATGAATTCTATTCCATTATCTAATAAAAGTATTTTGATAGTATTTCCAAATTGATTTTGTGTCATGGTAAAAAGTTGTTCTAATTTGGCAATGGTTTGGCTTTTGTGTTCAATAAGGTAAGCCTATGTGGTTCTACTGTAGTCATCAACTAGGGTGAGAAAGTAGTGAGCACCATTTTGTGTAGCATGCTTATAGGGTCCCCATAAATCCACATGTAAAAGTTCAAACAATATGAGTAGTTTTGAAAGTACTAGTGGGAAAAGGTATTCTATGTTGTTCATCTCTATGGAAAACATCACATATATCCAAATAAGAATGTGAAGTTGTGTTCAACTCAGGAATGTGCCCTATAGTAGTGAGTGAAGTATGGCCTAATTTGTTATGCCAACAGAATTACAAGACTAAGGACTTTATACAATCATAGGATCTATTAGATTAGACCTTTTCTTATTACAAAGAAAAACATTATTTGACAAGTATGAAGTGATGGTTATAGCAGAAAATGATTGTTAATTAAAAATGTACATAGTTCCAACTAGCTGTCCCACTGCCAATACGTGTTTAGTCTTCTGGACTTGTAAGATCAATGAGTACTAGTGAAGTTAAATTGAACAAACAATGTATTGGTTAACTTTCTAACAGAAAGCAAGTTATGTTTAAAGCTTGGTAGATATATAAAACTTCTGTTAGTTCTAAATGGTATGAGAGAGTAACATTGCCAATATATTGAACTTGTTTTCTGGTGAAATCAGGTTAGTAAATAGAAATGGTTTTTGTAAAATTCGCTAGTTTAGACCATGTGTCATACTGTGTTATAGTATGGATACACCGAGCTGATCAGAGTCTAAATTTGACATAAAAATAATAATAAGTAAAAAAATAGGAAGCTTATTTGGAGTTTAATTGAAAAAATTGGAAGCTTAGGATTTTATCGGAGGGAAATGAAATTAAATTAGAAAATTAAAGTGGAGCAACTAAAGAAATTTGATATAAGGAAAATTTATTGGAGAAATAATGGAGGATGTAATTGGTGGAAAATTATGTAGTATGGTACTTAAATTGAGAAAAAAAAAATTTATTTATAATCTAATTTGAAAAGAATAAAATTTTTTGGGTTAGATTAGAAAAAGGAAGAAAGACAAAGACAAAAGAAAAAAAAAAAAGAAAGAGCCCATTTCCCGTAAAAGAAGAAAAAAAACTAAGATAAAACCATTTTTTTCTAACCTTCTTCTTCCACCTCTCTCTCTCTCTCTCCCTCTTATCCCATTCCACCATTTTTGCTCCATCTAAGTTTAGATTAAAGATAGAAAAATAATTTTAAAGGGAGATAACAATAGGAATTAAAGAATAACCACCAAAGAGTGCAAAAGAGTGTCAAAGGAAGAAGAAAGGAAAGAAAAGAGAGGAGGTGGGAGAGGCTATTTAGTCAACCTTAAATCCCTCTTAAAGTGAGTTTCTTCATCCTCTTTTTATGCTCATTCCTTTCATTTGTGACTTATAATGATGATGAATGTAAGAAGAATTGGTGGGTTAAAATTATTTGAAGTAGTATGAGCTAGGGTTTTTGATGTTAATGATTTTTTGGAAAACTTATGGTTAAATCAGTAATTGATTATAATTAGTACTTTTATATAATAAAACCTAAAGAATTGTATCTGAAAGAGAAGAAGAAGAGGCTGCCTAAGTGAAGGAGAATTGGAGGAGAAAGAAATTGACCAAAGGAAGAGGTAATTAGTGTTAAATGGAGTGTGATTAGGATGTTAATTTGGAGAAATCAAGTTAGGACATAAAAGATTTTATGTTGGACAGGTTTGATTTAATAAAAATGGAGTTTAATCTTAGTAAATTTTGACTAAAATAAGGTAGAAAATATGTTAGAAGCATTAAGGCTTTATATATGCCTGAAAAACCCTTGAAGAAGGTAATAGAAAATGAGATATTGTTTGATTGTTTTTTAGGACAATCAAGTGCATTAAAGGGGAACCTGCAAGAGGTTGATAAAGGCAAAGAGAAAGCTACTTAGAGAAGGTAGAAAAGTGAAGAATAGAGAGTGTTAGAGGTTGTTAACATATGTGCTTCTATGGCAAAAATTTAATATGACAACTTACTTGCTTTAATTTTTGTTGAATTCATGAATTCAATGGCTATCTTTGTTGAAAAATATTTCTTGAGCAGTCAATATAAGCAAATACTTATCTTAGGCTTTATAAATTGTGTTTGTATAATCTTTATTGGGTTTAAAAGTTGACATCTAAGGCTAAAACTTTTATGAGCTGATGGAATTTAATTTTGAATGTAACTACGCTTAATTGGATAACAAAATATGATTCAGAAATTGTTCAGAAAATTCTAGGTAGATATTTAAGTAAACAGCCTGTATAAAGATGAGAATAACTCACTCATTTGAGCTCTGAATTTAGTGATTCCAATTGCTAATGAAAGCTAACATTTTAAGATAAATCTCTAGATGACCTTGAAATTTAATTGGGACTGAAATAGGGAAGAAAATTTAGTAGAATTCATGACCTGAATTCTATCCAGAGCAAGGCAGTGTATTTAAAGTTTTAAGATGTGATGGTTTAATGAGTTTAATTAAAATAGTGAAAATGTTTCTTATTTTGAATGAATAGATAATTCAATGTGTTATCAATATATATATATATATATGGTATGTAATTATAAATGGATTGTGATATTGAAAAGATAGAGACATTTGAAATTAAGAAAATTAATTAAGCATGAATAAAATTAATGATAAAGCCCTAGAACATCTAGTGTAGAACTAAAGTCTTGGATAACTTGATATGCCAATAAGGGGTATAAATGTTATGTAGGTGCTGAAAGTAGCACCGAGTGATAATAATATGTAGGCACCAATTTGTGCCGAGTTAATTATATGTAGGCATTACTTTGTGCTGAGTTGGCCAAAAATATTATGTAGGTGCTATGCGCCGAGTTACTTTTGAATGTAGGCATTGAGTTCATAAAGCCGGCTGGCAAATGAAACCCAACATCTTGTTAGTTAGTTCCTGTTATAGGTGTTAAGGGTAATCAACAAATAGAAATAACTTAAAAGATTCATATGAAATAAAGTTTACACTTCTTTTTTATTCGCTATTGCGATCACAATCGAAGAACAAAAAAAAACTGAAGAGCAACAAAATGGAATAGTAGAGAAAACTAAGATTATAGTAATGCAGTAACATATCATGTAAACGATCAAGAAATTCTACTTATCTGGATCGATTTCATGCTTTGATACCATGTGAGAATCCATGGAGCTCTACTTCAGTAGAAAAAATCAAGAAATTTAGCTAAAAGTATGATATTCATTGCTGAAAAAAAAAGAATACATATGCTTATATACAGAGGAGAAAAAAAATTAATTGTTTCCGCTAAAACTAGGACTAGGAATTCATCAGCTACTTGCTACCCTACAGTAAGGTAAGCTACAACAAAACTAAGCTAAACTATTTAACTATCAATCATACTTCATATAAAACAGTGTGCATTGATTGCTCTTATGTGCACCATTGAAAATAGCAGCTGATACTTAGCTGCTCACTATTGAAACAAATATCAACAGCTGCATTTCAACATTCTCTACAAAAGATGATAAGTAGCTGCTCTCCAATATATGAAAGCTGATAAGAAGATCATAGAAGCATCAACACTACACCAGCTCAATAACACAGTACACTAGCACAATCAACGTAGAACTTATTACCTTAGCAGCCCTCATTGTACAAAAGCTTCTATTTCTGATAGCCTATAAGTTTTTTCCAATGATACCTAGTTCAAAAAAACAAAATATTTCAAGTCCACAAAAACTATAGCATAGTTTTCTGACAAAAACATTGAAGAATTTATTAAAGAGTTGCCATTGAGCTATGTAAAATGTAAACAGGTTGACAGTTTGTGAGAGAGTGATTGAAGGATGAAGAAGAATAAAAAGTTTATTAAAGAGTTGATATTGAGCTATGCAAGATGTAAGTAGGTGGGTAGTTTTATAAGAGAGTGATTGAAGGACAAAGAAAAAGATTGTCTAAAGCTGTGTCGTTTTGATTAGTTTTCATAGTTTAATGTATTAATTTAATCGGTGCATTATATTAGTATAGTTGTTTTTTTTGGTCCTGGTACTGTTGTTTTTTTAATGAATAAAGAAATTAGTACTTCCCAGTTAATAAAAATAAAACAAAAAAATTAAAGTTTGATTATACTTTTATGAATTTTAAAAATTATATAATTTATTTTATATGTTTTATAATATAATATACTAATACTCGTAAAATTTAAAAATTATACTATTTATTTATATATTTTTAATATATTATATTAGTATATTTCTGCAAGTTTGATTATTGTAATAGTATTACTGAACATAAAAATTTTTTTACTAGTATTTTATGTTAAACTAACATGATAAATATTATAATTTTCGAACATTAGAAAGTGTTATTATATTATTTCAAACTATATAAATAAATAGTAATTTTTAAAAAAAAAAATTACACAAAATAAAAAAATTGCACAAAATTATAATAAAAAAAAATAAAAATTACACCAAATTCTAGGCAACCGTGAAAATGGTTTAAAATAGAAAAACAGGGGATAATCGCAGCACTGTCACCGTCGTTTTTCCCCGCCAGCGCAAATGTGATCACTCAGCTTATCTGCTCCGTCAATTTCCATGGCTGCTACCGGCGGATCCTCCAAATCAAATCCCCAAACGACAACCATAAGCCCCAAATCCACCCCAAAACGCAAACCCAGAAACCAAAACAAGCACCTGTCCGAAGAGGTCAGTACTCTGCTTTCGTCCGCCGCCTCCGCCGCCTACTATTTCCTCTCTCAAAACGACCTCTATCTCCTCCCATCCCAGTCTTTGTCCCTCGAGTCCCTCCTCTCTTCTTTTCCTTTCTCTCCTTCTCCGTCCATTTTCCCTTCATCAGAATCCTTCTTCCATCGCTTCCTTTCCTCTGCATCCTCGGACTCCGACCCTCGCTGGTCTCAGATTTTTCGCATGTCAAAGAAAAACTTTACTCACCTCCTTTCTATACTCTGTCCTTCCCTCCTCTCTTTCCTTCCTCCCTCCATTCCTCCAGATTCCGCTGTCGCAGCCACCCTCTTCCGCCTCGCTCACGGCGCGTCCTACGAAGCAGTGGCGCGTAGATTTGGACTGGACTCGTCAGCCGCGGCCTGCGTCGCGTTTTATTCTGTTTGTAAAGTGGTGAACGAGAAATTGGTGGACTTGGTGGACTTTGGAAGAGATATGGAGCGCATTGTGGTGGGTTTTGGGTGGATTTCTCTCCCCAATTGTTGTGGGGTTTTGGGTTTTGGGAAATTTGGGGTTAAAAGTGAGTTGCTGGGGAAAAATATATCGCTGTTAGTTCAGGCACTGGTGGATTCCGAAGGTAGATTCTTGGACATCTCCGCTGGCTGGCCATCGACGATGAAGCCTGAATCAATCTTGAGCCAGACTATGCTCTATTCGCGAATTCAAAAATCAAGGGAATTACTGAATGGGTCTTGTTGTCAGCTTCCTGATGGGAATTCGATTCCCCAATATATATTGGGAGAATCTTGTTTCCCTCTGTTTCCATGGCTATTAACTCCATATATTAGGCCAAATGAAGAGGATAGCTTCGGTTCAGCAGAGAGGGAGTTCAATGCTGCTCACAATAGAGCAATGTCATTGGTTTCCACAGCATTCAATAGAGTAAAAGCTCGATGGCAGCTGTTGGCGAAAAGGTGGAAAGAGGAATGCCTTGAATTCTTCCCATTCGTGATCGTAATGGGTTGTTTACTGCATAATTTTCTAATAAAGTGCAATGAGCAGCTGCCGGAGAGCCTTGGATTTGCTCTAAAGGAGGAAGAACTGCCAGTTTTCGATGGCGAGGCAGATGAGAGAGGACAGAGGATGAGGGCTGCGCTTGCTAAGCACTTGAGTCGGGTAAGCTTGAGAGGATGAAACAATAATGAAATCAACTATCAATTATGCTTGTAGTTATAATAAGTAATAGCAGTTTCAGTTGTTTGTAAATAAATGGCAGTTTGTGGTGTAATGAGAAGGGATGTTCTACTCTGTGGATTTTCAATTTTCTACTTAGTTTTATTGACATGGACAGTTAAGTTAGGTACTACACATTCAATTTTGTTTGGTAAATTGTTGTGCAGAAATTGTATTCCATTTTAAAATGGACTGACCTAACAAGAGATATCGGACATGGACAGACTTTTTTTTAGTCCAACTAAGATTCCAATTCGAGACCTCATAGCTCTACTCACAATATTAGTGCCACTAGGCTAGAAATGGACGACTTTAATGATTCAGAAACAGTATACTCAAATAAATATGTTGATATTACTCAGACATGTTTAAATTTACTGATGGATTCCACTTTGGTGAAGCATTTATAATTGAAATTGATTCATTTGATTGCTCATTAGAGACCATCAAAGTAAAATCCTTGGGTCAAAACAATTTTCATAAAAAGTCAGAAAAATTAAATAAATGTTTGTTGATTATAAATCAATTAAATAAAAGTATAAAAGACAATTCACCAATTAAATATACTATAAAAATAGTGAGACTATTTTGAGACATAAAAAAGGAAAGTTAAACTATTTTTTGGCATGGAAAGAGTAATTAATTATGTTTTTTCAGTTTTAAAATTGAAATATAACTTGTTATCATGTGTCAATCTATAATCAGATGATAAAAGATCGGATCATGTAAGGTAACTAATAATAATGGTTCGAAAATAGCTGATTTCTTAACTAGATATTTGTTAGAAAATTCTACTTGAAAGAGCTGATCCAGTAAAGAAATAAATGGCATGAATTAAGTCCTATGTCAAGACAGTCAATTATCAGTTATACAGTGAGTCTGTGTGCCCGTTGAACTCTTAACTTCTGACTTTTCATATTGAGACGACTGACTTTCAGGAAGCAGGCAGAGAATTTTCATCCTAAAGCATTCTGCATGATTTTCCAAGAAAACTTCCTAACTCATCTGTCTTCTTGCAGAGCTAGTACCTTACCCAACTGCTGCTGCTTTCATCTTGCCCTTCGTTTGAAAACAAGATGACCAATGCGCAATTTCTCTCCTTTCTTTATGCCCTCCTAAAATTCTTTCTTGGATTTTGGTTTCTCTCTTGGTTGGTTTCTGGTCAATGCCTTGAGCACCAAAGAACCCTATTGCTGCAATTCAAACAAGAGTTGTCCATTGACCCTCAAGCTGACTCAAAGCTAATGGCTTGGAATCCAACACAAAACTGCTGCTTGTGGGATGGAGTCGGATGTGAACCTCAAAGTGGTTATGTCATCGGCCTTGACCTTACTAATAGCTCGATCACTGGTGGATTTAATAGCTCAAGCAGCCTTTTTAATCTGCATCATCTCCAGTATCTAAATTAACTTATAACAATTTCAATTTCTCTCCTTTTCCATCGGGTTTTAGTAAGCTGTCGAGCTTGACTCAATCGAACCTTTCCTTGTCTAACTTTGGAGGTCCGGTTCCACTTGAAATTTCAAGTCTTAGAATGTTAGCATCTCTCGATCTTTCAACAAACCCATATAATTTAATTAAGCCTGCCATACCGCGAAATCTAGATCTTGAAAAGCTTGTTAAGAATCTAGCTAAACTGAGGGTTATTCATCCTGATGGAATAGATATTAAGGCTAGTAACAATAGCAAGTGGTGCCAGGTTCTGTCATCATCACTCCCTAACCTTCGTGTGTTGAGCTTGTCCACTTGCAATCTCTGTGGGGCTTTTCACCATTCACTTCTACAGCTAAAGTTTCTTAACTATCTGAATCTGAATAGAAACAACCTCGCATCAAAGGTACCCGATTTCTTAGCTAGATTATCTTCTTTGACATCTTTGCATCTTAGTGCATGTGGGTTGTACGGCAGATTTCCTGATGGTTTATTCTTGATGCCGAAAATGCAAACTCTTGATTTATCCTTAAATTATAACCTTATGGGTAATCTGCCAGAGTTTCCTCCAGGCAGCGCGCTTGAAGACAAAAATCTTTCAGAAACAATGTTCACAGGAAATTTACCAATTTCTATCAATAATTTGGCTCATCTGAAGTCCTTGCAGCTTTCTTTTTGCAGTTTCTATGGATCCACACCTTCCTTAATTGAAGATCTCACCCAACTGACTTATCTTGATTTTTCAGCCGACAATTTTAATGGCTCAATTCTATCACTGGCCCTATCAAAGAGAATCACTGGATTAATATTTTCTCACAATCAGTTCTCAGGTACTTTTTCTTGATCTTGTAGTCAGTTAAACCATCCACCGTATTGTAAGTATTTTCTTGGATTTTCTTTTCTTTGCTATTGACAACCATTTTGCGGTACTATTCCTGTGTCTTATGGAAATGTGCTTCACGAACTTGAAATTCTTGACCTGAGAAACAACTCTTTGACTGGGATGATCCCTTCGGCACTGTTTGCAAAACCATCAATCAAGTGGTTAAGACTAGGTCACAACCATCTTCATGGACGGTTACTAGAATTTCAGAATGCATCTTCTTCAATGTTGAGGTAGATTGACTTGAGTCAAAATGAGCTGCAAGGTCCAATACCGATGGCAATCTTTAACATAAGTGGGCTTAATGTCCTAAGACTCTCATCCAACCACTTCCATGGCACCATTAAGCTTGACATGATCAGAAACATCAACCAGATCGCAACGCTGGACTTGTCTGACAACTTCCTCTCCTTAGAGGATAGTGGCGGCAATTCGACATCCTTGTCCTATTTTGGGACACTAAGGTTGGGTTCATGTAATATAAAAAGATTTCCAGATTTCTTCAGAAATTCATCAGACTTAGGAGATTTGGATCTTTCCAACAACAAAATCAGAGAAGAGATACCCAATTGGATTTGGAAATTTGAGAATTTAGTTCAGCTAAACCTATCTGTTAACATGCTATCTTGTTTTGAAAAACCAGGACCAAATCTTTCCTCAAGTCATTTGTCCATGCTCGACCTTCATTCCAATTTGGTGGATGGAGACTTTCTTTTGCCACCCCCTTTCATTATCTACTTAGATTACTCAAGTAATAGATTTTCATCCACTTTACCATTCAATATTTTTAATGACCTTATCTATATCCCTATTTTCATCTCCCTGTCAAGAAATAATTTTTGGGGAGAAATTCTTGTGTCATTATGCGGCAATACTTGTTTAGAAGTGCTTGATCTTTCTAACAATCACTTCAATGGCACTATTCCACCATGTTTAGGCTCAAATAGGTGGTTGAGAGTGTTAAACCTGCGAAATAATAGACTTAATGGAACTCTTCCCCAATCATTTGGCAAATATTGTAAGTTGAGAACTCTGGATGTCAGTGAGAATTACTTGGAAGGACACTTGCCGACATCATTGCCTAATTGTCGAGACTTGGAAGTTTTAGTTGTCGGCAACAATAACTTAAATGGCTCTTTTCCATTTTGGTTGGAAAGCTTGCCTAACTTATAGGTTCTGATCCTGCGGTCCAACAACTTGGGTGGTTCAATTACTTATTCAAATAATGAAAATGCCTTCTTAAGGCTGCAAATAATTGATCTTTCTTCCAACAATTTCATTGGCAGTTTGCCATCCAAATGGTTCTGGAGTTGGAAGTGGATGATGAAGAGGGATAAGGAACTGTAGGCAAGCCAAGTTCTTAGATTTACTTACTTGCAGCTATCTGAACTGTATTATCAGGACTCGGTGACACTAGTGAATAAAGGATTAAATATGGTGTTGGAGAAGATTCTAATAATTTTCATTTCCATTGATTTATCCAACAACCAATTGGAGGCTGAAATTCTTGAAACAATTGGATAGCTCCAGGCACTTTATGTGCTAAATCTGTCAAGCAACTATTTCAACGGCCAAATTCCATATTCATTCAAGCAATTGAAGCAACTTGGATCATTAGACCTCTCAAACAACAAGCTTTCAGGTAAGTTCCCTCAACAGCTTACCACTCTCATATTCCTTTCCTTTCTAAATCTCTCAGGTAATCATCTAGTGGGAGAAATACCTTAAGGCAATCAGTTCGATATATTCACAATAGACTCTTTCAAAAGAAATGTTGATCTATGTGGCTTCCAACTATCCAAAACATGCCATAATCCATTGCCTTCCTCACACTCAAATGCAAGCCCATCAAAACCTGGAGAAAGCAAGTAGGGCATTGATTGGGACTTGTATTGGGTTGGATTTGGTTGTGGAGCTGGAATTGGGATAAATATTGGGATCATAATAGGAAATGTTACCTTCAATATCATTTCCAAGAGGAGAGGAAGAAGAAATTATTGAAAAAATTGTGATTATAAGCCATTTTGAGAGGGTAATTTGGATGGTCTCATAACTCGGTTTTGGAATAAAGACCCGGATATATGTTCTTTGACATAAGAACTATGAATTAATGTATTCATATGCTCAAAATGGAGAATGTGTGAATAGAAACTAAAGCTCAAAGTAAGCTCATTGCTAAGGAGATATAAAGAGAAAAAGTGAAAGTGAGAGTTGTTTGTCTCACATCACTAAAATGTAAAGTTAGACTTGTGTTTATATATTAAGACTTATGTTTATATATTAAGATGCATTCTTACATGGGTAAGAAAGTAGCATGGAAGACTCTTTCTCGCGTACTCAGGCATAGGGGGGTGCAAATCCATGGTTCGGGATAGGCCAATGTGTGGGTGCGCGACCTACGTATACGAATATCGACCCAAAATCTCATGGTCTAGACTAAATGGTCTGGCATGCCCATGTGGATTCTACACTCCCGTGTGGATCAACACGGCCATGCCTCTAACACGCTCGTGTCGTAATGCTGCAGTGTGTGCATGGCTAATCTACACGCTTATGTCTGATGTTTGAAAGATTAATTTCACCATTATTAGACAGTTACAAAGGCATTATTGGCAGCCTTTAAAAGAGATTAATAACAATTAATTCCATGTCTCCTCTATATAGTATAAATATGAGTTTTTGGCTTGTGTTGAAAAGAAGTTTTTGAGAGTTGAGTTTAGTTCTTATGGGCAAAGTCTATTTCTTCCCTTTTCTTCTTCTTCTTCTTCTCAAGTGATAAAGAGTGTGACAAATACTCAGTTCGCTGTAAGTAGGTGTTTTGTGTTCAACAACTATTTGAAATCTGCTGTATCTTGGGTGACAAACACCAGTTATCCTAAATACCGGTGGTAGGAGGCGAATTTGTCTTAAGGACACTGTGTGGAACACAGACCTCAGATTTGTTCTTCATTTCTCTTGTCTTTTTATTTGAATATTGAATTAACAATTTGTCCTAATGTCGTTCTCCTAACATTCTTAAGACAAATTCGTGTTGTTAATTTTTTATTCGGATTTATTAATTCTTCGAATTAATATTATTTATTTGTTGTTTCAGTGAAATAAAGAACACGATATTTGCTACCAATATTCAAGATGGTTCCCAGCCATCGGCTTCTGTTGCTTGGGTTGTCTCTTTGATTGTGCTTGTAACGGTACCTGTGAACCATTGAGAGAAATCAGAAAATTCAATGGATTGAATTTCAAGAGGTGGCAGCAGAAAATGTTGTTTTACTTGACTATTTGAACCTTGCACGGTTCTTGGCTGAGGATGCTCCTACTCTTAAAGAGGATGAGCAAGATGTCCAAACAAGGATGACTTATGATAGTTGGCATCATTTCGACTTCTTGTGTAGAAATTATGTTATGAATGAGCTGCATGATTGATTATACAATGTGTATAGTGGAATCAAGACTGCTAAACAGTTATAAGAATCATTGGACCGGAAATATAAATATGAGGATACCGGTGCCAATAAATTTATAGTGGGACGTTTCCTAGACTATAAAATGGTGGATTCCAAGACTGTGGTAAGTCAAGTTCAAGAGCTTCAAGTTATTCTTCATGATATTCATACTGAATGAATGAACTTAAGTGAAACCTTCCAAGTGGCTGCTATAATTGAAAAATTACCTTCTAGTTGGAAGGATTTCAAAAATTACTTTAAACATATGTGAAAGAAAATGAATATTAAGGAGCTAATTGTTAGACTTCGAATTGAAGAAGACAATAGAGGCTCAGAAAAGAGGGGCTAAAGTTGTTTTGTCCAAAGGTATAATGTATGTGGGCAGATGGTTTGCTATTGATGGGCTTTTTAAACTAAATGTAATTGTTATTAAATGTAATAATGAAAGTACATCTTCTGCTTATTTGCTTGAGTCTTCCAATTTATGACATGGTAGACTAGAATATGTTAATTATAATACCCTGAGAAGGTTAATTAACTTGGATCCCATACCTAATTTCTACATTGACATAAAATATAAATGTGAAATTTGTGTTGTGGCAAAACTAACTAGATCATCTTTTCAAAATATTGAAAGAGAAAGTAGACCACTTGATTTAATCCACAATGATATATGTGATTTAAAATTTGTTCAAACAAAAGGTGGAAACAAATATTTTATTACATTTGTGGATGATTGCACAAAATATTGTTATGTATATTTGCTTAGTAGCAAATATGAGGCTTTTAAACTCTATAAAATTGAGGTTGAAAATCAACTTAATAGAAAAATCAAAGTTTTGAGAAGTGACCCTAGTAGTGAATATGTGACACTATTTGGTGAATTTTGTGCATAACATAGAATTATTCATGAGATCACGACACCGTATTCACCACAATCTAATGGTGTGGCTTAAAGGAAAAATTGTACCTTGAAAGAAATGATGAATGCAATGCTGATAAGTTTTGGATTATCACAAAACATGTGGGGGGAAGCCATATTGTCGGCTAATTACCTTTTAAATAAGGTGCCCCATAGTAAGCAAGCCAAAATTCCTTATAAATTATGGAAAGGGAGAAAACCATCCTATAAATACTTGCGAGTGTGAGGGTGTCTTGCTAAAGTGGCAGTGCCTATACTAAAGAAAGTGAAAATATGACCAAAATCAGTTGATTGCATTTTCATTGGTTATGCACATAATAATAGTGCTTATCGGTTTCTTGTGCATAAATCGGAAGTTCTGGATATTCATAAGAACATGATTATAGAATCAAGGAATGTGTCGTTCTTTGAATATATATTTCCTTGCAAGAGTTTGGAAGAAGCGAATTCATCCAAGCGACCTCTTGAGGCTATTATTGAAAATAGTCAATATCAAATGATGAAGAGCTTGGTTTAGAGGATAAGCTTATTGAGATAAAGCTCAAGTGTAGAAAAGTGCGAGGACAAAATAGTCTTTTGGACTAGATTTTTTGACCTACTTACTAGAGGCAGAACTTCAAACTTATAATGAGGCTATAAACTCTTTAGAAGGTCTTTTATGGAAAGAGGCTATTAAGAGTGAGGTTGATTCCATCTTGCAAAATCATACTTGGGAATTAGTGGATTTACCTCTAGGATGTAAACCATTAGGATCCAAGTGGATTTTCAAAAGGAAAATGAGGGCAGATGGTTCAATTAATAAGTATAAAGCTAGGCTTGTAATTAAAGGTTACAGACAAAAGGAAGGCCTAGATTATTTTGATATTTATTCCTTTGTAACTAAAATCAATTCTATAAGAATGATTATAGCGATTGCTATGTTGAACAATATTGAAATACATCAAATGGATGTCAAAACTACTTTTCTAAATAGAAATTTAGATGAAGA
>CATIWF010077051.1:0-45373 GCA_949630135.1 Balakata baccata | reverse complement strand
ATTAACATAATATCAGAGCTCTGGCATTTACTTTCAATACCAGAATTATCTATAATTTGTTTGTTTTGATTTTGCAGACAAAGTCAGAGAGGTTTTGAAGCTTGACCAGGAAATGAAGGATCTTGCAAAGCTATTAATGGCGGAACAGTCGCTTCTTGTTTTTGGAAGAGGATACAACTATGCAACAGCTTTGGAGGGGGCTCTAAAAGTGAAGGAAGTGGCTCTTATGCACAGTGAAGGAATGCTTGCTGGTGAAATGAAACATGGTCCTTTGGCATTGGTTGATGAGAACCTTCCGATTATTGTAATTGCAACTCGTGATGCATGCTTCAGGTCGGTTATTTTGCACAATTGTTAATGCTATATCATCTAGGATTCTTAATTTGTTTGGATTTGACATTCTGGTTCATTACAGCAAGCAGCAGTCGGTTATTCAGCAACTTCACGCTCGTAAAGGTCGCGTGATTGTGATGTGTTCAAAAGGGGATGCAGCATCTGTATGTCCTGGGCAATCTTGCAGAGTGATTGAAGTCCCACAGGTTGAGGATTGTCTTCAACCTGTGGTTAATATAGTTCCATTGCAGGTACTTCCATAGTTATTTTGCTTTGTACATTATTTGAGGGAGGCATTACTCATATCCACCAAATCCTATTTGAAACTTACCATTAGATCTAGTGATATTCTATTTCAGCCGTTGCCGTTTAAGACTATCGACAATAGGCAGTATGCTCGTATGCATATGATGGATAGAAATATTTGATTTGTTAGACATACTAACGTGTTTCGTGGATATTTTATATGGGGCCATCAACTGTTTCCTAGATGGATTGAATTTGATGATATGCATACTTCCTTTAAGTGGTCTGACATGCGAGACTTGTCTGTGAAGTTGATGAATTCCATTTACTGGATATTTCGCAAGACGTTAACTTGTCTTTGTATACAGCTGCTCGCTTATCACCTCACCGTTCTAAAGGGTTACAATGTGGACCAACCTCGCAATCTGGCGAAGAGCGTGACAACACAGTAAGGAAGGCAAAATTGAGATATTCTCATATACCTCATTCTTGCAGATTTCTTGGACTAGCCTAACCTGCAAATCTCTCCGCTTTGGTCATTTACTTATTTATTATGTTGAGGTTGTAGAGTTTTTGTAATGTAAATAGAATCAGGCTCATTGCTGTTCCAGTTAACATCCTGACCACCTGTTACACTTCCTTCTCCCTACTCTGCTCATTCCGGGTTGTATTGATAATAACTCTTTTGTTACCGATTCATATTGTCATGCAAGTTTGATTCTTGATAGGCTCTAAAGCTTGAGAACACACACACACGTATATATAAACCAACTTCGAAGTGTTCCGGTTAAGTTCAAATACAAAGATGCGATAACATAGTTTCATTTCCACTCGGATATAGCTTTGCTCATTGGTAGCTTTTGAGTTGAGTTCAGAACAAATAATAAAATGCATATGGTTGACGAAAAATGTTGGGAAGGCTCAGTTTTATCGACAAATCGAACATTAAGTCCACTGCATCACACGAGCCGTCAGAGGCACATTTTGTCTTGAGCCTCCGAAATACAGATGGATATATCATGAACTCGAATTCCTGTAGCAATACGAACCTGCGTCCCTCTTGTTTTTTTTTTTTTTTTTTAAATAGTATGGTAATTTTGAAAATATGCATATTTTATTACCATTTACGATTAGATCCATTTAGAATATATTTTATATTCATTATTATATTTTATATTTATTATTATTTATTTATATGTTCATTATTATTTGATTATATTTGTAATCATATTCATTCAGAATAATATATTTTATATTTATTGTTATTTTACTGCATATTTATTATTATTTGCATATAAATTTATTATTATTTGAATTAGCTCATTTAGAATATATTATATTTGATTGTATATTCATTATTATCTTAATACATGTTAAATATTATCTAAATACATATTCATTATTTATAATCAGATTCATTTAAAATATATTCTATATTTATTATTATTTACGTAGAAATTTATTAAAAAAATTTTAAAATATACTTTAAAATTATATAAAAAAATAATTATAAATAATAATAAATGTACATCCCAGAAATAATGCGCATATTCTATATAACTACATGAATACGAGCCATAGAATAATTTGCCCTGATATACAGTCCACGTAGGACAGAGAATGTGTTAACTAAAATATTTTAAACTCAAAAAAAAAAAAATTTAAACCTAAATATTAATGCTCCATCACTCCGTCTTAAATGAAAGTCTAAAACCATCTCAATTATTCTTCGTTCCCTTCCGCCGGCGACAATCAAATCACTACTCATCCCTTCTGCACCGCTTCATCTTTGGATATCAGTCAATTCTTGATCATCCAAACCCTAATCTTTCCAATATAGAATGGATATCAAATTGTTCGACGACGATGGCACTGAGAACGGCGAATTTTCCTATATTGAAATCGACAAGGAATACGCCCGCAGATATAAGCACAACAAGAACCGGGAGGACCTCCACAGATACGATGAACTCAAAAGGATAGGACGAATCGAATATTCCGGCTCCAAATCTGACTAGGAATCCTCGAGTAAGAAGGAAGATATAAGGAAATTATTTGAAAATTAGGTTCTGTTTATCAAAATGTCCCCTTGTTCGAGTCTGAAAATGAGAGTGATGATGATAGAAAAAAGGAAAATAAGGGTGGTAACTAGAAAGCTCAGTACTTGAAGGATGTAGTGGCCCAGCACTTAGTTGAGGAAGGACCTGAATTTGACGATGCAGAGTTGAGTATGGCAAAGAGGAAGAAGACTTATGATGAATAGCAAGAGGAGCTAAAGAAAGCGTTTTTTAATGAGATGAAGAATTTTGAGGAGGATGGTGATGAAGGGGATTCATTGAAAGTGAAAGAGAAGAAGAATGAAAGTGAGGCTGATGATGACGGAGAGCTTGAGAAGAAGTTAGGCGAGTATTTTGGTCAGGATGGGGCTTTGGATGAAAATAGTAAGTTTTTGAAGGACTTTTTTGAGAAACAAATGTGGGTTGACGGTGAAAACAAGGAAAGGAGGAGTCTTATTGAGGATGATGAAGTGGATGAATTGTTGAGATGATGAAGAACTTGAGAAACAAGAATGGTACGAGGAGAGTTATAATTATAGGTATGAAGAGAATCTAGAGGATTGGGTGATGGGTCACTCTAGGATAGTCGAGGGATCTGTGAGGAAGAAGAAGAATGCCAGGAAAGAGCAGAGGACGAATAAGATAGAGAGGATGAAGATTGCTGAGATGGAAAGAAAGGAGGAACTGAAGCATTTGAAAAATTTGAAAATGAAGGAGAGGAGAGGTTGAGGAAGGTGATGGAAGTTGCCGGGGTTACCGATGATAATGATTTTGCGCTGGATTTTGATGACTTAGGATAGGATTTTGATCCAACAGAGTATAATAAAATGATGAAGAAGGCTTTTGGCGATGAGTATTATAATGCAGATGGTGTGGATAAAGGATTTGGCAGTGATAATGATGGTGATTATGAAGATGCTGAGAGACCAGATTTTGATAAAGAGGATGAGTTACTTGGACTGCCTAAAGGGTGGGACGCAGTTGAGAATGATAATGGGTTTGTAGCTGCGAGAAAAAAAGGTTTTGGCGAAACTGCCTAAGAATGATAATGATGGTGACAACAAAGAAGAGAGAAAGAAAGGAGCAGTGCATTTAAAAGGAAGGAGGAAAGCGAGCAGAATAGGAAGTGTAAGAGAGATGTCACTGGTGCAGAGAGCTAAAGAGTCAATGTTGGAGGAGTATTATAAATTGGATTATGAGGATACAATTGGAGACTTGAAAACTAGGTTTAAGTATGCTGAAGTGAAACCAAATAGGTTGGGATTAAAGACAGAAGAAATGTTGATGCTATATGAGAAGGAATTAAAATCAATTTGTATCTGTTAAAAAGATAGCACCTTTTAGGGAGAAAGAATGGAAGGTGCCTCATAACAAGAGATATGAGTACAAGATGAATTATGGGATCACCGGTAAGAAGAAATCATCAAGGGAAAATGGCGATAAGTCAACATCCAGTGTAGGTTCTCAACAAGAATCGTTGGAAGCAAATGTGGAAATGGACAATTTATCCAGGCGAGCCAAGAGGAAGCGTCACCAAGCAGCACTCAGGCTTTCAAAATCTCGAATGGCAGCTTACCTGAATATGCAACCCAAAGCTAAGATGAAACGAAAGCACGGAGAACTAGCAGTGATTAAGGCAGATAGGAAGAGAAGGTTAAAAAAAAAAAAAAAAAAAAAAAAAAAGAAAGAAAAAATGGCTACGACCTGCAAGTAAAACATTGTGTCCATTGCAGGAAAACCAAAATTATTGTTCAAATTATTGCACCGGAGGCTCCATGGCTATTAATATAATGATTCTTTGCATGATTAGTTTAAGCAAAACAGAGAATTAGAAAAGGAAGTGGATGGGCCGGGCCTGAGCTTGCTGGGCTTTTTTTGAAAATGTCTAAGAGAATTTTATAAAAATTAAAAAAAATCATGTAAACATTCCCCTCAAAGTTTTTTTTGTAAAAAATATCGCATACTTTTTTTCAAAAATATTGTGTAGAGTTTTTTCAAAACTAATACAAATCAATGTTCATTAAAATTAATGAAAATTGAAGTTGCAAAAATATTAACAAATATTTATTTAAGATTTATTCAAATTATACCCAATATTTACCAGAAAACTAATTAAATTAAAATTACATAAAATTTATTCAATATTAACCAAGTTTTACCAAATAATTATCCAAAATTTATTTAAAATTTACCTAAAATTTACTACAAAATTAATTTACAAAAAATTTATTAAAGATTTACTCAATATTTACTTAACTTATATCAAATGTTTACAAAAAAATTAATAAAAGTTGAACCTACACAAGATTTATCAAAAATTTACTTAAAGTTTACTTAATTTATACCCAATGTTTACAAGAAAATTAATGAAAGTTAAAGTTATATAAAATTTACTCAAAATTCACCAAGATTTATCCGAAATTTACCAAAAAATTAATGAAAATTAAAATTACAAAAGATTTATCCAAAACTTATTTTAAAATTTACCTGATATTTACTTAAAACTTACTACAAAATTAATGAAAATTGAAGTTACGTAAGATTTATCAAAGATTTACTCAATATTTATCAAAGGTTTACCCGAGATTCATCCAAGATTTATCATAAAATTAATAAAAATTGAAGTCACAAAAGGTTTATTTAAGTTTTATTCAAGTTATACTTCAGATTTACCTAATGTTTATAAGAAAATCTATTAAAATTGAAATTACATAAGGTTTATTTAAAATTTATCCAATATTTATCATCTAATGTTTATTCAACATCAAGTCAATATCTCAGCTAAAAATTATCAAAAATATATTCAAAATTTACAAAGTAAATAATCTTAATTAAGTTAATTAAATACAGATTTACATATTTTTTTTTTGTAATTAAGATTTATATAAGGTTTACTTTGGTAATTAAGTTAATTAAATTTATATTTATATTTTTTACTAATTAAATAATGATTAAAAATAAATAAACATATACATAATAATAAATGGTAGCTATACAAATTAATAAAATTTTTAATTTATATTTAAAATGTGAAAAATAATTAATTAAATGAAAAATGTACAGTAAAATCTAATATTTGAAAGAGAAAAAATTTCCGAATGTCTAAGCCTTGTACTAAGTCTTTCATTCTCTGGTTAAACAAATTTATTCACTCTCTATATTATTCATTATTTATCGAGTTGAATTTTAAATTTAATGTGACCTAAAGCAGTATATATAGATCTAATAAATAAAATAATTATTTTAAAACTCAATGGAAAATGTGTTTTTCCTTTTTCTTTAAATTTTATATTGAAAATGATAAAACTAAATATCTAAACAAAATAAAAATTCACAAAACTATAATTTTTTATTATTATTTTCATTTTTATCAAATCCACTTTTCAATTTTATCTATTTTTCATATTTTATTTTCAAATTTAATCTACAACACTTATCTCTCATAAACAGTTCCATGATGCGGCTATATCATGTAGTGACATTTGTGGAGAAGCGGTGGTCGGCACAGATTGAATTTGTTGCAGTTCTTTGAAGCGGGCGCCAATGGCACTCTGGATGAAATCGAGGTGCTTTTGCAATTCAGCATATATGCGACGAAATTCGCTAATGACGGCGGAGAGATTGCAAAGTTGATCAATTGATTTCAAAAACTGAGCTTCTTTAGGTTCGTGTTTCCTTCATCGTTGTTGTTCATGTTGGTTTAGAGCCACAATCGGGAGCTCTTTTGGTTCAGGTTTGACCTGAGATTGACGTGCCAAAACATTAGCAAGTGATGGCGGCGATTGCTGTTGCCTTGGCATGAAATCGAGTCCAGTTATTGTGTTATTCAAATTTTAGTGATATTAATTATTGAGTTATTTAAACTATTATTTTCTTCTTTCTTTTTTTTTTTAAATCACCTAGGTATTTTTAAAAAAATTTTAAGAAATTTTTAATATATTGCCAAGAATTTTTTAATTATTTCCAAAAGGTATTTTCAATAAATTTTTAATATATTTCTAAAGTATTTCTAGAATGTAACAAATGTATTTCTAAAATATATCAATATATATTGAATATATACTTTTTAAGTATATTTTAAGATGATTTTTTAAGTATAAGTATTTTTAATTTTCCTTAATTTAAAAGTGTTAAATAAGTTTATCCATTAGCTGTTCACAGCTAATTTTAATTAGTAGTTGATTATTCCACTAATTCTATTTTGAAGTTTATTTTCATTATGATAGCTTATTTAATTTGATTTTTTCTGTTAAATATATTTATATTAAACTTTAAAAAATATGAGATAATATATTAAGAATAAAATATAATACAATATAATATTAAAATTGTATCATAAGTATTTAATTATTATTTAATATATATATATATATATATATATTTCGCTATCTTAAGACATAAATTACTGAATATAAATTCTAATTGTCTCTTTAATTTTTAATTTTTAATTTTTGTGCAATAAATAGGTTGTGGAAATAGCAATATTTTTTTTCCAAAAATATTATAAAAAAGTCTGTTATTAGTACACAAATCCAAAAATGCCAGGAGAGCAAAAATCGTAAAGGGGACAGACGGCAGCACAAGAAAGCGAGTGACACAAATCTAAACTCTCTCCTCTTAACTATCTTCCCTCTCATTGGTTTCATCGACCCACAAACTCTACGCACTCAACGCTCAAGAGAAAAACTGCCCCTTTCTTCTCTGTCCTTTCTTCTACCTCGCCTCCTCAGGCGGACTCTTCAACTTTCTCTGTTTCTATCTTTACCCCTACAAATTCAATCTCCCCTCTAAGGCTAAAAGCGCTGAAACCAATGGCATCTTCTTTGTCAACAGCAGCTTCTGCTTCGGCTTCGGCTTCGGCTTCTGTGAAAACCACCGCTAATTTGCCTCATTGCAGTAATTATACTCTCACTAGGGTCTTATTTCGCCTCTCTCCAACACCCAAGTTACGATTTTGCTCAAAGGTGTCTTCTTTGGTCTGTTTTTTATGGGAAAGTTTAGCTCTTTTATTTTTTTTCCGTTGCTTTTCTTCTTCTTCTTCTTGATTGAATTTATATTTGAACTGCTTCTGGTCTTCTGAATACATTTGCTTGCTATTTCAATTTGACGCCAAATATTATTGTTTAAAATACTTTAGATTGAATTTGAAAATAATTTTAGTTGATTTTCTTTTTCCTTCCTGAATATGTGTTTTCCTCGGCAAGATTAGACATAAAAGAAAATTATTAGTGAGATTTGTCAAGAAAAGGCTAACAAGAAACCACTTCTTGGCCTGACTTCGATTTCCACTGCCTTTTTGGATGACACATATTTGGCAATATTGTGATGTGGCTTTCTCTTAGCCGTGGTTTGATGAGCATGGGAATGCTTATATGAGGAGTGTACGTACACCTGTTCCTATTTAGTAGTGTATGGATTCCAGTTTGAAAGATGATGAATTCTTATGTCATAATTTATGTTGAAGTTATATTTTAGATTTGAAGCGTTTTTGCTTCTTTTCCATCTGTTTTCTGGCTTGCTTCCAGAGTAGCCCAATGTATTTCATTAGTCAGTGAGTGCTTGTTGTATGTGTATATACACCTTGTTCCTATTCAGTGTTAGGATTTCAGTTTGGAAGGTGATGAACTTGCACGTCATAATTTAAGCTGAAATTTTGTATTTTGAATGTGAAGCGTTTTACTTCTTTTACGTCTGTTTTTTAGCTTGCTTCCAAAGTAGCAAAATATATTGATTAGTCCATGGGTACTTGTCATATATGTATTTACACCTGTTCCTATTCAGTGTTCGTGTTCCAGTTTGAAAGATGACGAACTTGCATGCTATAATTTATGTTGAAGTTTTATATTTTAGAGTTGAAGCGTTTTGCTTCTTTTCCATCTGTTTTTTAGCTTGTTTCCAAAGTAGGCCAATGTATTCATTAGTCTGCGAGTATTTGTTGTATAGTCTTGCACTTCTATGTTACAACAAATCATTATAGCATCACATATCCTTCCTTTTTCACTCTGGTATCCTAAGTCTTATGCATTTGATATCTCCTCTATGGATTATTCATATCAAATAATTAGTTTATATACCTGCAAATTAATTGAACTTTTCATGGTGATGTTTCAATTGCTGTTTTGACCTTATAGGAAGCATATAGTTATGTTGTAATTATTGAGATTGCGAATTTTAATTGGTATTTTTGACAAATTCGATCCTGCGTTCATTTGTTTCCAAGTTTGTTGTCAATTGAATTAATGTTATATGTCCATACATTAGTGCACACTATCGGGGGACTAGTTGTACCTGGTACATCTACCCTAATATTTGTTCCAACATGTAATTCAAGTCTTCATCATTTTTGTCATCAGAATCTGATCTTTGCTTGTAAGAATTCTAAAGCTTGCTTAAGATCACATTTGGGTTTGGAACTTAAAGGATATTTTGTTATTCTTGTAGCTGACATCTCATTTACCTTGTTTGATATGTAGATTTACATTTAACAAGTAGGGTATCCGTTTGATACTATTGAAGATTTGGACAATTCTAGGCTTTCAGAAATTGCTGCAGACATGCAGACAAACTTTAATATTTCATTGATGCTGTATGCGTGGACCGTGGTTGTGTCAGCTTGTCACTAGATGACATTATCAAGCAACGCACCAATTCATATGTTTTTACTCTCCTTGTGCTCATGAATGATTTATGCTCAATAATACAATATCAAAGGAATGTTGACCATATTGAAATTGTCATGCTTTTTCCCTTAATCTGTTTGAGAATTTTCCACTTCGTAAAATTTCCATGTGTCAACCTACAGAAATTTGGATTCAATCATAACATTTATTTCCTTATTCAGTTTTAGTTTGGAATTTTAAAACTCTTTCATTTCATGTGAAAAGAGTAAAACTTGTCTCTCTAATGTAGGGTCTACAGCCTGCTCATAACCCTTCAGCTTTGGTGAGAGCTCAACTGAATGAGGTAAGATTATTTCAATGGTTTTCATTAGAGGATCTGTTTTCAAATTTTCATTCCTTCGTGGACTCGATTTTGGGGTCATTTGGTGCGGTCAAGGTTGATGTGGATGGATCCTCAAATGCTGCTACTGCCTCGCCGACGCCTTCAATCAAATCAGAGATACCATCACAGGAAACAAAGGATGCCAAGTTATCAGATGAGCCTTCACCTCCAGCTTTGGCTACTGAGGAGTCAATATCTGAGTTTATTACACAAGTTTCAAGCCTTGTGAAGTGAGCAAGCTCAACTATGTCCTCCCTACCATCCATCATTCATTCTTAGCATATTACAGTATCTGTGTTTTATCCTCATTGCAGGCTGGTTGATTCAAGAGATATTATGGAGTTGCAGTTGAAACAACTTGATCGTGAACTGATAATCCGCAAGAAGGAGGCCTTGTCTCAGCCAGCTTCTCATGCTCCTTCTGTAATGATGCATCCACCTTCAGCCTCACCACAACCATTAATATCACTAGCCCCAGCTGCAGCTTCTCATACACCTTCTAGTCCAGCTTCCTTTGCTCCAGCCCAATCGCCTTCATCTCCTGCTTCAAAAACACAGAAATCATCGCTTCCACCACTTAAGTGCCCTATGGCAGGCACATTTTACAGAAGTGCCGCACCAGGCGAACCACCCTTTGTGAAGGTAACATCTCTATTTATTGCTTTTTTCTTCTCGCAATTTTTTTTTAATCTTATGGTAACAAGGTATTTTTACTATTTTATTCATTTTACATGTGATTGCTCAAGGTTGGAGACAAAGTGCAGAAGGGACAGGTCTTATGCATTATTGAAGCCATGAAGTTGATGAATGAAATAGAAGTAAGTTAGTTCTCTTTTGCAATTAATATTTATCAGGAACTGCTATCAAAAATTTTATTTTTCATAAGATGACTAATCTTATTTTACACGGCACTTAATTGGTGTTTATTAATTTTTGTGGTTCATTCTATTTTTCCTGTTTGCTAATGTTATCAAGGGCCTCCTATTCATGTCATAATTACTGTTAGATATTTTTGTGCGCCCTTGATTAATGCAAGTTATGGCAATACTAGATCAAAGTTGAACATGATTCTAGTTTTAATTTTTGTACATGTGAGGGCTGGAAAATTTAATAAGTCGGTGTGCGTCATTGCTGCAAATCCTACCAATTAAAATGGTATATATATATATATATACCTAATCTCTGAGAAATCTCCTAGACATTATGAAAATCCTCCTGGAAACCATAACTGAGAGAATTCTCTTTAATGGTCAGATATATGTTAAGCATATTGGCTACCTTGGCTTCAATAACATGATTAGTATGGAGACCCTGTCTAGAGAAAGAAGATAACAGGAAGCACTGCAGTTTCCTTTTTCTAGAATGATACTGAAAATCAAAGAACATATATAATCTAATAATCATTTAAAAAGAATGATAGAATGACAACTTTCATTTTGCTAAGCGAAATAACACTTGCTGGCTGCCAAAGGAATATTTGAACATTGTTTAGTTCTATAGGACTAATTAATCCTAAATTTTAGAAATTAAATGCTACTAACTTTAGAAGCATCTCTCTTTTTGTTAGGAAGGTTATACCGACAAACACGAGGTAATATGATCATCAGGGTAAAAATTGTTGATGGAGGTGTTATCTTGGATGCATTGACAATGGGTTACTGTTTGCCTTTTATTGTTGAAACCAGCAGTTAAAGCATTTCTAGATACCTATCCTATATCATGGTCATGTTACTATGGGCAATGGCATTCTTCTGTTCTTCCTATTTCTCAGTCTATAAATGGTGACAAATCATCTTTTCATAATAACTATGCTATTGAAATTTCTTGCACTGAATTTGACCATTTGCAAGAGCCTTCCATTTTATCAGACCTCTGAAATTCTAAAATAGTACGGTTGTCTTTCTCCTGTGTTGTGGGAATAATGTGCGGAAGATCTAGGATGATTTCATTTGACTGTAGGGGATATAGTTTCACTATCACAACAAATCATATTAGGAACAGAAGTCATGAATGCAGTGTATAGATAGAGGAAAAGAAGATGAAGCCCTTGAAGAGTAAGAGAGTAGAAAGAGAAGATAAATGGATCAAAAGAATTACAGTAGAGAGGATGGGGCACTAGCCAGCAACTCATCTAAATATTTTAGTTCTACAAAGGTTATTGCTGAGATGTGTTGCTAGTCCACTCATATATATAAGAATCTGATTTCCATTCATCTTTTTTGCTTGTTCATTGCATATGTTTATGCTATGTGTGTAAAAATTGAGGCAAATATGCTCAACGGGAAACTGGGTTAAAGTCACTCCCTGTTTTAAAGCTGAAATTTAATCAGTAGTTGAGCTTTAGTTTGTTTGTGATGTTTTCACCAAGCATCAATAGTTTATTTTATCTCAAGATGGGGAAGAGAATATCAGAGTTTGCTGATTTCACGTGAAATGTAAATGTTTTCTTTAGGCTGATCAGTCAGGAACCGTAGTTGAAATTCTTGTAGAAGATGGCAAGCCAGTGAGTGTCGACATGGTAAGTTTTATTGTTGAAACCTGATCAAAGCAATTTGGCTTGCTGCACATATGCATTTGACTTCTCTTATCTTTGGACAGCCTCTATTTGTGATTGAACCGTAAAAAAGCTTGACCATCGAGCAGACGAGTAATAAGGACCGAGTAAACAGTAGAAGGCAAGTGAAAGCAGTTATTGGTAATATCATGAGATTCGGCATTGTTATTTTGCGTTAGACTGTTTTGTTTAAAATGAGTTGTTAGAGTTTCAAATATGCTGATACTAATATGAATAATTTTATTATTTTTATAGTGCAAAAAAAAAGGAACATATTCTTTTCATGTTTGGATAGTATGGTCTAATAAACCAATTGTTAGGAGCTTGTTACTGATTATTGTATCCGTAATCTTTTTATTCTATTCTTGCAGTTGGAGCAATTGATTAAGGTTGTCTTCTTTCTTTTGTTATATAATGATAACAACTTTGATTCTGGTTAGCTACTATTAACTTGACAATGCTGAATAACGGTGCAACTTACATCCCTTTTTATTATATCTTTATCACTCTTCGAAACTGGGAATTTTTTTTTTAATTAATAAAATTTTAAACGTTTATAATTTATCATCAATGTAACCAAGTAATTATTTTCTCCAAAAAAAAAAAAAAAAGGAAAAAATATATCTTAGCTAGTTTATGTTTTCCTGATTGAATAGAATCTATGTTTTACTAATTGAAAGTTGGATAATTTTGTTAAATTTCAATGCATGAATAGAAAAAGAGGCCAAAATAAAAGGAAATAAGAGGCAACATGTTGAGGAAACTCTTCGTTTCAATTTAATGCAATCGTTACCAACTGTTAAATATTTGTTTTTTTTTTTTTTCACTTAACAAAAATTTCATGGGACTTTTTAAAAAAATTGACATGTAATTCGGCAAATTCCAAGTGGGCTCACACTTGCCTTAATAACTATGGATACATTATTTTAAAATAGTAGATTTTTGAATTTAATGACTATTTCTCTCAATTTTTTTGTTTCTGACAGTTTTTTTTATCTATTTATTTGTTGCTCTTGGCTATTCTATCTTTTGTCAATATTTTTTTACTTATTTTATTTATGTTGTTCGATTTATTTTTCTATAAATCTTTGTCCGATTCCAAAAAGATGAACATATTGTATATGAGAATACGATTTGTAAGAGTTTGATTTGTTAGAATTCAGATAATAATTAAATATAGATGAAAAGATAAAACAAATTCATGAAAATATATATAGTTATAACATAATATATTTACAGTTATTAAATAATAATGAATCTAAACATGTTAAGCAAATAATCAAATATAGATGAAAGAAATTCTTGAAAATAAATAATGAATTTACAGTTATAAAATAATGAATCCGAGCATAATAAACAAATTATTAAATATACAATAAAAGATGAAAAAAATTCATAAATCAAATAATGAATAAATAGTTATAAAATAATTTACTTACAATTATCAAATAATAAATTTAAAGTATTAAAACAATGGATCTACCATTATTAAATAATAAATTTATTAAAACAAAAATTAACATTGTTTTCCGCTCGTACGAATAAACCTTTGGAACATGTATCAGTAAATGATATAACAACTCATGTAATTCAATCCAATCCTTCTCTTGTCTGGACCAGATTGGGCTTGGGCCTAGGCCCTATGCTCTTGACTGTGAATCCACGCTCCTCGTGATTGAATGACCCAAACCGTTAAAGATTCTCAAAACAATGTACATATTTCTATGCTTCTTTTCTTCAACCTTGAGCAATAGAAAAGAAAAGAAAATATCAAACACAGTCTCTCTCTCTCTCTCCCCGGAAATCCCTTAATGGGTCCTTGCCCAGAATCCTGCTCTTCCCTTCACTTTCCCACACTTTCTATTACTTTCTTGCTCTTTCTAATCTATCTTCTCCCGTCCTCCTCTCCTTCCCTGGCTTCCATCTACGATCATCTCCGGGCCAATGGCCTCCCCGTCGGCCTTTTCCCTAAGGGCATTACAGAATTTTCATTTGAACCCACAACTGGTCACTTCCACATAAACCTAACACAGCCTTGCAATGCCAAATTCGAGAACCAGCTCCATTACGATTTCAACATTTCCGGTAATCTTTCCTTTGGAAAGATTGGACAATTGTCAGGGGTGTCTCAGCAGGAGCTCTTCCTTTGGTTCCCAGTTAAAAGTATACGCGTCGATGTCCCCAGCTCGGGTTTGATTTACTTTGATGTTGGGGTTGTGGACAAGCAGTTCTCTTTGTCTTTGTTTGAGAACCATATCGAATGCACCGCTGTTTTTGGGCCCCTTGATTCCCGTGGATCCGATTACATTGAGGTTTGTCTTTATTGCCTTCGATGCTGCTTATACCTAACATTTACATGATTTTACTTTAAATTGGTTTTTGCAATTCAGCTTTTTTTCTGGTTGTTTATTGCTTATTTGAGATATTAGATTTGTTTTTGGATTAGAAAAGGATCATATTTATTGCATTGTGGGTTCATTTTATGTGTCTGCATTTGTACATATTGCCCCCTTCACCTATTTGACTTTTGCCCATATACTTTGAAACGGAAACCAAGTAAAGCCAATAGCTGTGGGGCGACTGATACCAATAATGCATATCACATTCCTTCTTGTTGCATAGCTTTCTTAGTAGAACTGTGGAGTCAGTCTATTGTATTTGTATGTTTTGTGTTTGGAATTGAATTCACTGTAATAATGCTAACTTTCCAGAATTGTTGCTGTTAGTTGATGATATTTATGTATTCTGTCCAGTTCTTTCATTGCCTTTGGTCGAGTCATAGCTAATTTTTATGGTTGTTTAATTTCAGGACATCTCCGGAACTCTTGAATTTAACCCTGGGCGCGGAGACATGAGGGCTGCTTCATAGATTCTGAAGGCTGATATAGTTAATTTTACCTTGGGTTTTCTTTTTTGCCAAATTAGACCAGGATAGTTTGGTTTGGCAGATCCTCTATGTTTTGTGTATGTACGGTTGTTGTGCTGTACAGGCTTTTGGCGTGGTACTTCTGTTTCTGCATTCAGAAGTATAACAGTTTTGGCCAGGGGAGGATGAAGAAAAAAATAATAAGCATTGGATCATATTTTCATGGAGAAGTACGAGACCAGGGCTTTAGTTTCAGCTGGTCAGTTTGTCGTGGCCGTAGTACTGGACAATATACATTGTGTGTCCTGTAAATGGAGAGAATTGTCGTTGCCTGAATAACATCACTGTAAGTGTCAATTTTCAGTTATAAAACGATTATTATGTCAAACTATTCTACAAGTGAATTGTATATTCAAGTGTGTCGGTAGTGTTTGTGCCTTAAATTTTATATTTGTTAGCTAGCAGTCGCATTAGATTAGTTTGATGTTTTAGTTCCTTTTCATCATCATTTCAGTTGTGTATTTATGCACATAGCCAATCGCCAATCCCCTTTCTACAACATGTATCATCTTTTGAGGCTGACATCAGGTGCCAAATCTGTGTGCCGGGCAAAGAATGAGAATGGAATAATATAATGGGTAAAATATTGATTCCATTATATTGACCTTAACACGCACCGTATGATGTGTAAAAGTTTCTTTGGAATAGTTGGAAACTAGAGCTAGAGAAAAGATCAATATTAGGAATTTGTGAGGGTGCCTGACTGTTACAAGCAATGCACTTCCTTTTTTTTTCCCTTTATGACAGTCAAATGGTGGTTAAGTTGGTATCAACTCCAGTTATAATATATATGCAAAATCATTTTTTATGAATACTTTTATATTTTGGGAAATTTTTAAAATGTCAACATTATTCTCCTAAAATATTATAACAATACATCTACTTAAAACATTTTTAAAAACTACTAAAACCGCTTAAAAATATTATAAAAATATATACACTCAAAAAGTCACTGCAAAGTATATTAAAAAGTACACATTCAGTATAATTCGGATATACCGTAATTCGGTATATTTTAAGAATACTTTAAATATGTTTCGAATACCTTGATTTATCTTGAAAATACTTTAAGAATACTTTGTTTTGGTATATTTTGGATATATCTCGATATATTCTGGAAGTGCCTTGTTATACTTTGGTTTGGGATATTTTAACTAAATTGCCCAAATTTTTGTAAAAAAAAAAGGAAGAATAGATAGCATTAAACCAAATCAACATTCAAATTATAATCTGTGACATGGTCCATTAGCTACTGCAATAGTGAAAGCTGGGACCTTAATTTTCAGGCAGTACAATCAAATATCATATTTGACTTTCCCTAATGAAATTTAAATACATTATTTCACCTTTAAAATTGGAAATAAATCTTTTGAAATACTTCTTGCCTCGTTCGGCGATATTGATCCGGCCGGATTCGGAACACCTGACCCCAAGCTAACCGCTCGGAATTTGCCGCAAACTGCCATACTTTAGCTTCGTGCTTTTGAAATCCAGTCTCTGTGCTTTCTATTTTAATCTTTGTAGTGTTTGGCTTTTACGTCTAGTTTGCAAAGAAGAACAAGAGTCAGCCAAGCGAAAACGCACAAAAATCGGATGTGCCGGAGGAACAACGGAGAGCTTAGTAGCTATATATACCACGACTGCAAATGAAAAGAGAAGGCAGGAGAAAAGGGAGGGGGGAAATTGAAAAAATAAAAATAAAAAGCACGTTTGGTAAATAAAAAAAAAGGGGGGTTATAATTCGCATAAAATCCCCTTATGTTCATATGGGTGAGGCCCAAAAGGAAGTCTGTGCAAGTGGCGTCGTCATCTTCCTCTCTCCTTCTTTTCTTTGCTTTATTTCATTCTTCAACACGAGAGTTCTCAAGTTATGAGTTATCACTGCTCGTTTGTCAATATAAGATACAGTAGTTTCATGTAATTTCTCTATGGGTTCAGTAAATGTCATTGCTCAATGAGAAAAAAATGACAGGTCATTCTCTACTTGTTTCCAAATACCATAAAATTTGAGCATATCCCTTCAAAACCAAATCGACGAAATTCAATTGCTGCTGTTCAGATATAGTAGACTGCACACGAGAATTCATGTTTAGAGGTCCCTATTTTGTCGACACTACTTTGGCACATTTCATCAGCTCAGTCAAATTATGTTCTCCACATTCAAAGCTGCAATACTCAAATTGATCTTGCTTGCAAGTACATATCTAGAGGGGGGAAAAAACACTACTGTGAAATGTGCATTGCAGTTAATTGTTCACATCTATTGTGCACAAGAAGTTCCAGGTCCCATGAGGAATCTGCTCCTAATCAGTATGAAGCAACCCTTCCAGAATCTAGCCCCAGCCCACCCCGTCTCTAGACACAACACGCTTGGTGCAATATGTCCACTCCTAGACAATCCTAGTTACTCAATACTTAAGTAAGCAAATAGAATCCTTGTTTCTTGGTGATACCAGGCGACCTACTGCTACACTTCATGCTAGAATTAGAAATATTGGGATACTTGCAGATTCAATATCAAGAATATACCCTCTAGCCATAATTAGATTTTTAGTTGCAAAGCTTTCCCCTCTTGGATTCAAGGCCTGGCAGGACTACGAAACGACAGCAGCCCTCTGTCATAAGTTCATAAGTGTGCATAACGGGAATTGGATAAAATCCTACTCTTTAAAGTAGGACAATGCCAACTTAAGCTTGTTAACGCCCACTAGCTAACAAGAAGATCAAGTGATGACAATTCAGAGGTATAAACTGCAAAACACTTGTATACATGGCAATTGATTTTGATACAACAACCTCTAAAGATATGCCCTGTTCTGCATATAACATAAATCATGAGTTCAAAGAGAACATAGAAAGGCAAAAAACTTTCCAATATATCCAAATTGCAAAGAAATACCCATATATTTTAATCTAAATTGCATTAGAAACCAATAAAATATGACCCACAATATTTCTCAAGTTCTAAGATATAAATATCACAAATAAATGCATAACACAAACATTGAGACCACAGAATGAGATTAACGATATGCAACTCCAAAACAGCCGAAGAAAACATGCTGAATACTTTAAAAAAGATAATCAGATATAAAGTACATAACTTAAAAACACTCGCGCTGGCTTTAACACCACATAACATTCAATCAAAAACGACAATAGAACAAATAGACACAGAATTTTGAGATATCGATTTTAACTGTTCATCTTGAATTCCTACATAATTTATAACCAAAAGCATTATCCATAATGGAAGAAAATAGGATTAAAAGATAAAAAGAAAATTCAAATTTGATAGTAAGTTCCATAACAAGTCGGTTACTTATAAATCAAAGCCCAAAAAGTAACATTCCCAAAACGAACTCTACCCAATCAAGCCTTGATCCACTCGTTACCTACACTTGTCCCAAGCTTTTGCTGCTTGTAGGCAGTGCTTCAACCAGGCAAAGATCTAGATTTGCCTACCAGCAGCTTCACCAACAAATGGCAAATAAGGAGTCTTACCCAGAATAGAGCTCACCGATCCATAAACAAAGCAGAAACAACTAAACAAAAACACAGCATTGTGACCCCAAACCATCAGCTTAAACCCTAACCCGGAGCGACCCGGATTAAAAATTCGGGCCAAAAGCAAAGGCACGACCAGGAGCACATCCAAAGTGACAGCTTGCATGGAATTGAATCTCACATACTGACTGAAGCTTGGATTTCTAACAACACCCAAATAAAGAGCGAAAAAGGCCACAAAACTAGCGTACGGAATTGACCTGTAGAGGGTCAAGAGAGGGATTAGAGGATCAAAGAGCAGTCCCAAAGACGGGAATTGAGCGAAAAGGAAGCGACCGTATTGGAGAGAGTTGAAGAAAGGGAGAGCGTAAGCAACGGCAGAGATTAAGCGATCTGTAGCGGGCGTGGGATTGAATGACATGCGGGTGATGGCACTGGCAGGCTGCTGCAAGAAACGAACTTTGGATGGGAATTTAAAAGGAAGAGGTAAAGGAGGGACAAAACAAGAACGAGGGTAAGGTTTTGGAAGGGTTTTTGAAGAGGCAACTGGGGAAAGGCGAAGAAAACAAGTGGAAGCCATTTTCGAGTTGATCTCTCTCTTTGCGAGGGATAATAATTTAAAACTAATAGAACGACAACATATGCGTATATTTATTTTATTTTAAAGTAAAGAATTTTATTAAAAAGATAGTAATTTGTTTTGTCATACAAATTCCAATTACGATTGAAAAAGATGAAGCAGCCTCTGTGATGCAACACTCCCAACTCCAAATATCACAGCATGCAAATCTATTAAGACTTGCAAGTTCCTTTCCCTTTTTTGTTCACAAGAACAGTCATCTCACCTCCTTACCCATAGCAACCATCGATAGGCTGCCACAATTTTCCTTTTTTTTTTTCCCTCTCTCCATGTAGAGCTAAACACAAAATTTGTCCGCTTGTTTCCTTTTCCTCGGTCTTTTTGGAAGTATCAATTTTCCCTCATAATTTTTTTTTCCTCAAAATCTGCTTGTGCTTAATTTTAATTCGAAAACACTTTTACTAATTTCATACTCAAAACATATTTCTTCTTCATTTTTTCCCAAATAATCTTGCTTTCACTTTTATTATTATTATTTTTTCAAAAAAATTTCCTTCATTAAGTAAAATATTGCCTGTTCCATGTAGGGATATACAACCAAATGCATCCAAGAGTCGCATATTGCCATGCGCACTAATTCATTTTCCAACACCACCACAAAGGCTCAGTTTAGGAACCACCAACACAAAATAAAGCCGATTTTAAATAAAACAAAACGAAATGAAATTGAGCCGAGTTGGAGAAGACAAACGGAACATGGAATTTCGAAAAGCAGCACAAACATACAAATCTCCATAGTAGAGCACATGCTATCAAACTCCACTAGAAAGTAGCAACATCTAAACATAAACTCATCCTCTACTCCAGAACTTCATCAACCCAACGGGAAAACCCACAAATTTTTATGTCAAAATACTCAACAGCAACGGTCCTAGTACCGATCATAGCGCCTGCCATAGAATAAAAAATCCTATTAATCAATAACGTGCAAGAAATAACCAATTTATGAAACCTACGCCCAAAAGGCCAAAGAACAAACCAAATTAACGTTAGCATTGTAAGCACATGCAATCATTTTTCATTGAATAGTTACAAATGGTTCAATTTTTATCATAAATATTAAGTACTACTATCAGTTTTCAAATATACTGCATATTTAATTGAGCGAGAGTTAAGAATATCACAAGTCTCACTAGAGAAAAAAGCTACTCTGCTTTTCAATGGCGACAAGTTCTCCTCCTCAACCCTTGGAAGCAGACAAATTATCAATCCCATATTTTCAATAACTAAATCTTTATATCATATTAGTCCTAATAATAATTTAATGTTATTTCCTACATTCACATCACAAAGGAATATCAGGTCTCTTTTCACATGCATGCATTGCATTAGGTTTAACAACACCAAGGTTATTTATTATCATACACAGAAGAAAAAGTAAAGGAACATTTCCATAAAAAGCAATTGATACAAATATTTGAAAGCATCAATGAGCAACTAAAATCATAGGGTCAAAAGTTACCTATGGCGATCATAATCTCTTGAACGTTCTCTAGAACGAGAGCGTGACCTATGGCGACTTCTTGAATCATAACTTCGTGAGCGATCTGAATCTCTATCACGTTCCCTATCATATCCACGATCTCGATCATTATACCTGTCACGATCTCTACTCCTACGATCATAATCCCTCTCCCGGTCACGGCTATCTGCTCGATCTCGATCCCGGCTTGATTCTCTGTCACGGTCCCTACTTCGCTCTTTTGATCTAAAATAGAATAATTTAAAGACATAAATGAAGGTATGGATAACATAAAAAAAGATTTAAATGCATAGCATCAAGTAATGAATGAGTAAAAGAGAAATCCAAATGATAATACCTTCTATCATCATACCGATCACCTCTGCGGAGCTTGTTTCTCTCTTCCTGAAAAATTAATTATGAAGAAATAACTACTGAAACCTATTCTTTGAATAACACTAAGTACCAATCCATTTTGAAATAAACAGTAAAAGTACTCGTAGAAAGCAAATAGAATAGGTATTTACAAAGAAGCCATCATTAGCTGTAAAGGTTTTAGAATCAACTCGGCTTTATTATCCCCAAATAAAAGGTTTTAGCATGCATGAAGTGAATTGGTAAATATTGGACTGGACATTTGGTTAGGAGTGGCAACAGCTATAAAATCTAGAAAGGGGGAAATTAAGAAATTATTCTTCGCGGGGGAAAGAAAAACTCACAGATGCATACTAATTGAGAATCTCTATAGAAGAATGTGAAACATAAACCAGAACCTGAACCAACATATTCACAAGACCAACTTAATGATGTCCCCAAGTCATGGCAAGTAAAACAATATATTAAACCCACTTAGCACAACCATCAAATTTATTTCCTCTAAAGCATAGAAGGGGAAAAAATTGGAACATTAAAATTTTTCTAGCAAAGTTATGATGAATGATGACATGTTACGTATGCTCAATGTGTCTGCCATTCTTCCTCTATCATTTTCTACTAAGAAACTGCCCATTTTTTTGGGAAAAAAAAAAGGACAATAAAAGTTAAGGGATAAGAAGGGGGGGAGGGGGGTACAAGAGAGCTAAATTACGGTCAAGCAACTTATTGTTTTTCCATACCTGAAGCTCAGATATTTTCTCTCGGATTTGCATATAGCCCAGGTGAAGCTTCCCTCCAAAATGATCTGCTAGACGTCGATCACTGAAAGTAGAAATAAAAGTTACATGCTTCTCTGCACTCAAATATATATGACAGACAGTACACATATAGTAAAAAGCCCCATAATTTTCTAACTATATCAAGATCTGCAAGCATATAAAACAGGAAAAGACGCACATTCTTTAGCTGCAAAAGTTATCCTCGTAAAACTGGGCCAAAAGCCTGCTGGTAACAAGGAGGTATAATAGTTCGATCAAAAGCTGAAACACTTGAAACCCCAAATACATATTCTTTTGTTTCCCTCAGGAAAGCTAAAAGATTGTAAATTTGGAGAGAGAGGGTCAAACGTTACCTGTCATACACACTCAAAAATGCTCCACAAATGTCACAAACACGCAACTTCTGATCAGTCTGAAAAAAATACAAGAAAAGAATAAGTAGTGAGATCTTACACTTGGATGAGGCATAGCAGCATTACTAGACTTCTCCAATTTTACCACACATCAGAGCATCTTGCATGGCCATGTCTAATCATATTGCAACAATTATAATTATCTATATTTCCATTCAATGCAGCAAAAGGCACCCTACAATGCTACCATTGATCCACAAATATGACCTCTCAAACTGTAGGAGCAACACAGATTGGGACAAAGTTGTTGAAGTCTTGAAGAATGTTTTTATGAATGTTATAATGCCAAAGTATAGTACACCAACACCCTAAAGTCAATCATCTTGCCATTCGTAAGCAACAGAAGTGAAACTATAACTGATTCTTCTGATGTTTATCAAGTGAAGCATATGTCGCACGGACACGAACACAGATACAGACACGAGTATAGACATGGATATTTGGAAACGACATTTATAAAAATATTAGAACACGGACACGTGAGAAAAACGTGTAAATATTAAAAATATAGTGGTAAATTTATAAATAATAAAATTCAAAAATATTATTTTAAGTTATTATTTTCATATAAAATTTAACAAAAATGACATACAATAAAATTTACTGAGCAATGATTGGAGTCAAGTAGAGATTTTATATTTTCTAGAAGGGAAAAATGGGTAAAATATTTTTTTTTAACCAAAACTTTTGTTTGTGTATCAAATTGGTACCAAAACTTTGGAGTTAGTTTCAAATCATGGTACCAAACATTGTTCTAGTCAATTCTTGCTTATATGAATACCGGATTTGCTTATGTGGATGCTGAAAAAATTTGGGGTATCATGATATGAAACTCAACTTCAAAGTTTTGGTACCAATTTGATACAAAACAATGTTTTGGTACCAATTTGTTACACAAACAAAAGTTTTGGTACAAAAAAAAAACATTTTACCAGGAAAAATGTGTTTTTAACTTAAAGAAATAAGCTTCTAATTTTTTAAAATTTACAAAACGAACTCAGGACGTTTTATGTCGGTGTCGGAAACGCGACACACTATACAGTTGAAGTGTCCGTGCTTCATAGAGTGAAGCAAAAAGAAAAAGTAATCAAGGAAAAATGTAATTGAAACAAGGCTAAGAAATCAGAGTTTTCTTCAATCAGCAAAAGTAAACATTCACCTAAAGCTCATTAAGCATAAAAGCGCAGAGCAATTTGCATATTTAATGAGGCATCCTTTGTAGCTCTTGATATTGTTTTACAATTTCAATTCTGATTCTTTGGTTCAGAAAGATATCATTAACTATCAAGTAAGAACCTAAGAAAGTAGACTCACAATGCGCACATCAGCAGCAGTATACTTGGAGGAATCCAAAGCAGGCTCCTGCCTGGCAGGCAGCTGAAGGGAAAATAAGAACATTTTAATAAGAGATATATATGCCGCATACAAAGGAGAAAAAAGAGGTGAGGAAGAAAAAGCAAGCAGAGGGATGAACAGAAGAGAGGAAAACAACCCCCCAAAACAAAATTATAATAAAACAAGATTTAATAAAAAAAACCTTCTTAAGCGCCTCAGCTTCTTCCAGTGCTTTCTGAGCCTCGTCAACCATTCCTTGCTCACCTGAAGAATGCAAAAAATATTGAGCACTCAAAAAATGTAGTACAGACAAGGGAGTAGAATTAAACTGGGTAAAACATAAAGACTTCCACCTAAATTTACATGATACAACATAACAGAAACAATTAAAAGCTTAAGCTCTTGGAGCCTAGCAAAGTTTTCACATCTGAAACAAACTCAATATATGATAAGAGAAGGAATATAATGGAGAGGAAACAATCTTTATGTATTCATTTTTACTGATGCTTCCCAAACTTTCACTCTGCTCCCTGTTTATGGAGGGTGAAAATACAGAAGGGGAAAGCCTTAAAGAAAAACAATAGCAGGGTATAGAATCAAATATCAATGAATAACAACGATATCATGCACAGGAAAGTTCAACGGCAACCTCATAATCTAACAAGTTTTTGAGCATGTAGTCTCTTACCAAGATCCTCTGCCTTCTTCAGCTTCTCATTTATCATTTCCTGGGTACGAGGATCAGGAGTAGCTACAGGCAAGGGTGCCAATGGAGGTGGGTTTGGCAGTGGTTGAGGTAAAGATGCCCTATCTTTATTGAAGGCTTCCAGCAGAAGTGCGGACTGGCAGAAGAGTATTACATATTATTTAATATCAAAGACCATTTTCCAAAAGGAAGAATGGGTAAACACACACACACACAACAGCACACTGGTTCTTATAGCAATTTTACAAATTCAAAGCCTAAAAGAGCTAGTACCTGCTTCTCAGCTCTTTCACTTCTGAGTTTCTCCACCTCTTCCAGAACTTGAATCTTAAAATCTGTTTTTCCTTCAAGATCTGCAAATTTTATACCAATAATAATATATCATTTTCACGGTATCAGCTTGCCTTGTATAACATAAACATAAGCTCCAAGACTGATACACCAATCTGCACAAGAGGAGCCTTTGAGAACAGCAAAGCATCCAACTCCTTGATTACAAAATACTAATCCCAATTCATTAATACCAGGCATAAACTAGAAATCATAATCTTACCATGTTTATCAGCTTCTTTCAGCTTCTCTTTTATCTGCTTTGACAACTCAATTGTCTCAGGTGTCTGTTTCCAAGAAAGAATTACTACCAATTGAATAAAAAAAAATCTAAAAACATTACCCCACGAACATTGAAAACTCTGAATCACCTGTGTAACCTCAGATACTGATATTGCAATAGCTGCCTTTGCGTCCTCAGCCTCGAGACGCTTAAGAGCTCTTGTGATTTTCTTATCACACTCAACAATGAGCCGATCTATAACATCCTCCAACTCTCTGTCATAGTTATCAATACCTTTTGCCCTTGCCTCTTCATATCTATGTCATAATTAAAGAATCATACAGAGAGAAGATACAAACACAACTGGGCTATGTGATTGGATAATATTATATGTGAATTGGCTCCTTAAACAATGGAGGAGAAACACAGAAGCAGATTTAGTTCTCAATGATTTTTCTGTTATCAGGATACGTGATCCCTTAGAGATCCATTCTCCAGACATGATAATTTTTAATTATCCAGGTCAAAAAACAATTAAAAGAATCAAGTAGATCTACAAAAAAATATTGCATGCATGTATATATGTAGGAAGTTGTTCATACAAGTAACTGCCCAAAAGAGTACCCCAAAAAAAAGTTAATAAAGGATACTCTTTTCTCAGCTGCAGGGAATGGACCTTTGGACATGGCCCCATATCCATTTTCTGAAAAAAAAAAGACAAAAAATTACCAGTTAAAACACTCTCAATCAGACCAAAAAGTATACAATCAGTATAATTATAAATATATCAACGACCCTCAGCACCACTTGTGAAATTCAAAGTTGAAACAAAGAGTAAAATATCCACTCTGCTACATCTAACAGACCACTTAGAATAATTTTTAAACACTCCCTAACGCAAATCTCATGCAGAAAGTTGCACAAATTCTAAGCCATTTCAATTGCATTCGCACTGAGGTTTAGTTGGTTCAGCATATGCTTTATGTAGTTATCTAGACATATTATCCTCGAAACTGTAACTACAATTTACAGTGAAACACCTAAACATCAATTTATGTCCACCTTTTTCCTAGCAACCAAACAACCAGCATTTCTCTGGTGAAACACTGGGGTTTTAACAAACATGATTATGGTGACAACAAATGAAACTAAAATTACCGTTAGTTGGAAGAGATCGTGAGGACAAAGGCCGACCAAGTACATGCGACAGACATCACGATCGTAATACTTGCGATTGATCTCCCTCACGTCGCCGTTTCGATTGGCTCCCATGAGCACATCCAGCTGCTTCCTCATCGCGTCCATCTCTCTGCTCTCACTCTCGCTCGAGCTCGAGCTCACTCGAAGCTTTCAGTAGAGCACAATCCCTGAGAGACCGAGTGAGATTAGGGTTTATTCAGGAGAATTTGGGGGCAAAAATGAGAAACCATTTGAGAGGCTTTTGACGGACGAGCCCGTTAGTCGGTTTAGTAGTCTATACTGTAGTCTGTGCAAAAATTATCATATTTACCTCCATACCCTTGCATTAGATTTTTTTTTTTTAATTCTTTTGGGGTTAATTTTTTTTATAAGTCAGAAAAAAGAATCTGTAAATTTAATTAATATTAGCGCTTGATTGTAATTTGTTTATGTTTTTAAAATTTCACTATTTTTTTTCGGATCAACAAAATTTCACTATTTCTTTTACAAATTTCATTATTTTGCAACTTTTCATCTAATAATAATCTAATCTATGCAATTAGCACAACTCAAGGTTTTTTTTTTTTAAATGATTAGCACGACTCAAGTGAAAAAATAAAGGTAAATTCGCCATTTACTAATATTGTAATTTTTTTTCGATTTTATCAATAAATTTTTCTTCTTTTATTCTTATTTTTTGTATTTTTATTTTTATCTGTTTTTTTTCAAATACTATATTTAAGTGTTTACTTAACATATTTTGCATTTAATTAAGACATAAATGATCAATTTTTATATATTTAAATATGGATTAATAATTTAATTAACTTACAAAACCAATATTTATTTTTATATATTTTTTTATTTTTAATTATTATTTAATTAATTTAATTATAAAAAATGTAAGCTTGAATTTAATTAATTTACTTATCAAATTAAACCTTGGACAAACTTTAATTATAAAAAAATATGAAAATTTGTATTTAATTAAATTAATTAAGGTTATTTACTTTGGTAAACATTGAGTATATTCTTTGATAAATCTATGGTAAATATTGAGTAAATTTTTTGTAAATTTCGGATAAACCCTATGTAAACTTTGAGTAAACCTTGTGTAACTTTAATTTTTATTATTTTTCTAATAAATATTGGGTAAATTTTAGATATAACTTGAATAACTTTAAGTAAATTTTTTATAAATATTTTGTAATTTCAACTTTCATTAATTTGTGGTAAACATTGGATAACTTTTGAGTAAATATGATAAATTTTTAAGTAAATATTGTGTAAATTCAACTTTCATTATTTTTTTTAGTAAACATTAAATAAAAATTGGGTATAATTTAAGTAAATTTTAAGTAAATAATTGAAAAAACTTTTGTAAATTTAATTTTCATTTTGATAACTCTTTAGTAAATCTTGTATAAATTTAATTTTCATTATTTTTTTATTAAAAATTAGATAAATATTATGTATAATTTTAGTAAACTTTAAATAAATATTTAAAAATCTTTTGTAAATTTAATTTTCATTAATTTATAGTAAACTTTATATAAATTTCAAGTAAACTTTTGGTAACTCTTTGATAAATTTTTAAGTAAATATTATATAAATTCAATTTTGATTATTTTTTTAGTAAATATTAGATAAATATTATGTATAATTTGAGTGAACTTTAAGTAAATATTTGAAATTTTTTTGTAAATTCAAATTTCATTCATTTGTGATAAACTTTTGGTAAAATTTGAATAAATATTGAGTAAATACTGGATAAACAGTGATTTTGAACGATTTTTGCATTTTTTTTAAAAAAATTTAACACTAGGTATTTTTGAAAAAAAAAATTTAAAAGACAGTATTTTTGCAATTATCTTATATTTTTTGCTAATTTTGTAATATTCCTCAAAAAGAAATACCGAGAAATAATTGTGGGTACTTTATCCGAATCCGGTCCATAATTAGATTTGGAAAAAAAAAAGAAATTTTACAAAAATACCAAAAAACGGGTACCTATTTTTATTTTGATTGTCGTTCAAAGTTTTTTTCAAAGTTTTTTTCAATTTTATCGAAAAACATTTTTTCTAAAACTACAACAGTATCTAAATTTCAAAATTATTCTAAAATATGTTCAAATGGTATACCTTTATTATATCTTGAGAATATTTTGGTTTAATTTTTACCAAAAAAACAACAAAAAGAACAAGAACGGTGACAATTAAATTATTTAAAAAAAAAAGAAAACGAATAAGAAGAAAAATATAATTCAATTAAAATTCAAAATATCACAAAAATTTCAAACAAATAGTTTGGTATACCTTTTAGAATACTTTAAATATACATTGAGAATATATTAGAAATTTCTTATAAATATATCCATAATATCTTGGTATATATTGGGAGTATTTTGGATATACCTTTAAGAATTGTATAGGAATACATCGCGTATACCTTTGCGATATTTTGTGTACACCTTATAAATTATTTGAAAATTTCTTAGAATCAATTCCTGAAAATATTTCGGAATACTTCGGTATATCTTTTGGAATTTATAGAAATATTTAAGATATACTTTAAGAATATTTTGTATATACTTTAAAAATATTTCGATATACCTTTTAAAATTCTATAAAAAATTTCTAGTATACTTGAGTATATTTTAGATGTACCTTGTGATTTCATAAAAAGAAAAAGAAGAACAACAAATGGTCTATGCATTATTTTCTAAATATCATATAGCTATAATCTACCTTTCCAATTATTTTTTCTTCACTTCCTATCTTTCCAAACAGATCTTTCCTATTCCTTTCTCTCTTTATATCTCTAACAATCTGACACATCTCTTTGGCTTAATTCTAAAGTTTTTTTTATTATTTATATCTCTTTGATCATATTCGAAAGCTTAATTTCTTAATTTTCCAATTAATTCTAATCCCCGCTCTACTGATTCTATCTCTTACATGAAGACGAAGCACGTTGATAAAGATATCTTCAGCAGAGACTTGTCAGGAGGTACCAATAATTTTTCGGCCAAGCGAACCAATTTCTCCACTGAAGTTACAGCCTCCAACAACAGCAAGATTAGTGTTGAGCAAATATTCAAATGGGCATTTCGTTTTTTGGTAATATAGCTCTGATGGGATACTTTCCAATAGTAAATTAAAAGAAAATGAAAAATTTAATTTTCAGCACAAAAGAAATTATTTTTGAAAAAATTGAAAACAAAAAAAAGGACCGACAAATTTGTAAATAAAATTTAGAAGCTGCTGTGTATTGAAATTTCCCAAAAAAAAAAAATAGAAGCATTAAATTGTGGGCAAGAACCATAACATCGATAAAGCCCAAAGTGATCGTTGTCCACAAAAAGAGTCCAAGGTAAGAACTAGGAGTAAGGAGCACAGCGTCTGGCCACGCTGTTTGTAGCTGAACTCTCGAATAACGCAGCAACAATGGACAAAAAGCTGTTCGCTTTCATCTTCACTCTTCTTCTCTTAGCTTCATCTTTCGACGCTTTTCAATCAGATGAGCTTCTCGTAGACGACGAAGAGTTCGGTCTAGAAGGAGCGCCCGCTCAGCCTCAGCTACGTTCTTCAGATCCCGCATACACCAGATCATCTACTGCTACCTCTGCCCGACGGAAGTTTTCGGATCCCGATCCGGACTCTAAAATCCAATTTACGCTTGAACACGCCTTCGGTAATTCCGATTTTGCTTCGGCTGGCACCTTCTCTGCTCGCCTCAAAAATTGGAGCCATGGCGGCCAGGTCTCCCTCTCAATCTCTTTGCTAATAAAACGATGTTTCACCTCCTTTTAATCTTATTATTGTTCAGAGATTTGAAATTGAACTACGTGTGTGGCAGACACTTACGAAGCTTCGGTTTTCAAGGAATCCTTTTACGGACGTGGAGAAAGAGAAATTCGAAGTATATTCTTTCCGAATTTGAAAATGTTGTTTTTCCTTTGTACTCGCTGTTTAATGCTTTGAACTGCTTTTTTGCAGAAACTGCTGGTCGGTGATGAGTTCTATCGGATAAGATTGCCGTCTAATGTTTTGAATTCTCCTGGAAGGGATTATGTTGTCTCATCTGTGAAAGCAGTAAGTGTTTTTTTTTTCCACTCAAGTTAGTATTTCTTCTAAACTTTAGGCTTTTATATTTTCTTGCGATTTTGTGAATATGTAAAAGGTTTTCTTCGATCCTGTGTTTTTTAAATTCATGATTTCTATATAATGATTCTTGTATCATTGACATCAAAGTTAAGATCACCCTCCTTATTTTAGTAGTGAAATGAGTTGAGTTTGTTTGATTTCGGAGATTTGAGTTACTTGAGTATAATAGATATGTCATGAGGAAATTTGTCCATGTAAAAGTTCCAAACTTCTACTCGGCGATTTGCTTGGTATACCAACTACTTACAGTAAGTATATTACTATTGCTTTAATTTCCGTAGGCAGTGATCTTGGTTTTTCTTACTCTGTAGAGATGTCTTCCAAAGGAGGGTTTGGATGAACATTTTGTCATACATATGGTAAGTTCAGCTCTGGTGATTAGTGAACACTTGCTGCTATGTCAATTGTTTCCTTTTCTCTTTGTCCTCTGTACAAGTTTTTCTTACTACTATATTTTCTTTAGTAGTTAATTATTAGTGTGGCCTAAGTCTGTTGGCAATTGAATCGTCTTTTGTCTTGTCTTGTTTTATATTTGCAGGAAGGGGATAATATCTTGGCTGTCAATTTTGGTGCTCCTGGAACATGCCCCTACCCTCGGCAAATGAAATTTGTAAGTTGGGATTTTTCTTTCTTTTTTCTTTTATATTTGAAAAGGCTCAGTGTAAGAACTAGATTGCTCTCACATTCTGAATACTTTTCCAATTTGAAGATGATGATTCAGACAAGATGTTAATATTGTTTAGAAGTAAGCATGAAACAGTTTCTGAAGTTTTATCTTTTCAGCCCCTGGAATCGTCTTTGGACTATATGACTGTCCCATTTTTACAGTGCTGTTATTCAGTATCTGGTATTATTGGAGTTTGTTGAATTGCTGCACTTATACTTGTACAAATTCCCATGCCATGTACTTTTCCTACTCATGTTTTATTTGCTTTATTCTGGTTCTCCTTTAAGCTATAGTTTGTGACATCTTTAACTGTTTCCTCTTAGCCTCTCAAACTTGGTTCAGCACTTCATCTTTTCACATACAACAGCTTCCGTTTTTGGAGGACTAAAGGACGATGATTAATCTAATTCTCATTTGAGTTTTTCATCTTTTTTGTTTTAGCCTGCAAAGTGGTCGTTCAACTCCCATACAGTTCTAAAGAATAGTGAACAGGCACCAAGGTAAATTAGTGTGTTTCTTGTACAAGGCATTACTTCCCTGTTTCCTAAATTTGTTAAAACCTGTGGCAGAACTCCGATATTCACTGAGGATCCTCTTGGTGAAAATGGAGAGGGTGAAACTGCAAAACCACCGGAAAGGTCCTTTTGGGCTAAATATGTGAGTAAATATTTGTATATGCTACATTCTTTCTATACTTATGTGGTTCTTATATTCATCCATCAAGAAGGAATGTTTATATTACGTTAGGATGCCCATTTAATTTTCTTTATTTCTTTTCAGTGGATGTACTTGATCCCCCTTGGACTCATAGTGATGAATGCCATAACCCAAGCAATGAATATGCCGGAGGAGCAAGCCACTGGCCAGGCGGGTACCCAGCCAGCAGCAGTCCAGCGAGTACCAAGTTCTGCAGTGAGAAGAAGATGATGGGTTTATTTAAGTGTTTCCGGTATATTTTTACAAGATAAGTGATGTTTACAGGTACTTTCTGTTAAATCATGCATAGCCGGTAAACGACAAATGTTGTAAATTTTTGAGCAATTGGTTAATATTCTTGTAGAAACAGATGCCAATATCAGAAGGCTCAATGGTATTTTTGGACAAAGGTAACTCTGGAAATATCTAGTGGCGTAATTGTCAGATATATCTTTTATTTCCAATTTGTTGTTTTTTTTTTCATTTGTTGGCCATTGAAATTTTGGCTGATGTTTCCATTTTGAACAAGCAAGCATATGAAATCACAAACTACTAAAGTAGATAGTGAATGAGGAGACAATGAACAAGTGGCAATCGGATGTATGAAATTTATTATTTAGATCAGATTAATGCATTCATTCGAGGACCAAATTTATAATAAATTTTCACATAAGAAAAGGAGTTCTTACTCTGCAATGTGCAACAGAGTAGAATCATCACGACAAATTATAATATTTAACAATTTTGCTTTGAGTACAAGAGATCAGCAACCATCAATCATGAGCCTGTGTTTGGAGTACGTAATACATAACCCAGCCAAACTAAATTTATTCCATAGAATTATGGAAATTTAATTCAAAAGATTATTCATTAATATATTCTACTACAATTGCAGCAGGAAAATTGTACAACAATTGCAAGGCAAGAGGCACTATTTCAAGGTAATTGAGGCTGACTCCAGGTTCTGGAAATTGGCAGCAGTAGCGGTGGAGGCTAGGGCCAAAAAAGGATATAAACCTTCACAGCTCATCCTGAATTTGAGAAAGGAAAAAAATAAAAAAATCTTGTTAGTATATGCTTAATAATAATTCAGAAAATTAAAGCTCAAACGTAGCAATTGGCTGGAGGAACAATGTGGCAGATATTAATTCCTCAATTGCTCCTCAAAGTATGCAGCTCAAAAATGGATCAAAGCCAAGAAATTTGGAGAAAAAGGATGGTAAAGAAATGACGGTGTCAAAATAATTGACTGATCAATAATAATATAGGGCAGCAAGTGCAATAGAATTCCAGTTGTTTAAGCAGATGTGGACATCCTTTGCAAATTAGCTTTTGAAAGAAATAAGAGAGCCAGGTTTTGAATATTACATGATAGTCATCAAAATCACCACGACGATGCTGCAAAATAAGACGTCCAAATTAGAACTAAAATCTACAAAATACTGGATATGATGATAGCATGATGCAGAAAATGATCATGTCAGTCAAAGAAGTATCCAACTAAAGATATGCATATGAAAACAAGATTCATGGACACAGTCAAACAAATAACAAATGAATAACAAATGGGAGAATATGATTCAGAAACATAATGAAGCAAGATTCGAGCATTTGATGAAGTACAGACCCTTCTGTATCTATCTCTATATCTGTCCTGGTAGCGTCGATCATATCCTCTTTCTCTTCTCCTTCTTTCACCTTCCTCTCTTGCTCTCTGAGCTTCCTGTAGAAATAAGGGAAGTATTTGAGTCTATTGATAACATAAAAAGCATACATGCAACAGATAACACAATGAATGAATTGTCTGGCAAATTACCTCTTCCTCTCGAGCTTTTCTGACTTTTTCTGCTTCCTCAAAGGCTTCTTTTTCGATCTGAAATCCGAAACTTAATTAGTGACCGCAGTATTTCGACAAAACTTCTCATGAAATAAAAGTAGCTAACTTATGATATTATGAAGCTGGCATCCGCCAAAACCAAAAAGCAGGACACACCTCCCTATTGGCAAATACTTCTTGAGTCACTTCTTTTGCATAATCTGGATCATCACATATCAAAACATTGTCAAAAACTGTCCCAGCCTTCACCTGCACTCCACCATTAAAAATAAGTCACTTGTTCGAAGGTACAGATCATGGCATGTCCACATCAGCACATTGGACCATTCCTACCTGCCAAACTTCAATCCCCACGTATTTAATGGGCTTAAGCACATAAAGATCAGGATCATCTTCAAACTCTGGAGGTATTTGAGGGGCCAATAAAAATAAAAGCAAAGTATTAGCTATATTTTGTAATTATTTATAGAACAGAGATTGGGATTATTTTCCATAAGATAATGACAGCATAAAATTGCTTTTGAGAAAAACATAAAATATATTGCATACAATAATACCTGGATTATCAATATAAGGAACCTTCCATTTACCCTTGTAATTAGGGTTCCTAATTCTCTGCCAGTACGAGAAAAACAAATTACACCAATGAAAAACTTCAACAGAGAAAAAGGTTTGAGCTTTAATTAATACCATACCTTGGGCTTCCATGGTCCTTTATATGCTGGATTTGGTATCCTTGGTGGTGTCCATATGCCATTCTCTTCATCATCCCAATCATCAGGCTGATCAAGAAAATGAAAATATGATCTTATTAGCTATATTTATCTTATTGGTGGCATCATCAACAAAAAGCCAGACAGCATTCATGCACTAGACTTTTATCTCAAAATAAATAAATAAATAAACCCATAAGGAAATCAACAAACCTCTTTAGCACTAGGATCAGGAATTTCTTTTGGAATCTTATCATATCCCTGCAAATATCAGAATATTAAAAAATGTGATAATGAATTTTATGCTCTATAATAGCAATGAACATGTACAGTGAGCATCAGGATACACAAGGTCTTGTACCTCAGGTTTGACAGCATTAGGATCATCAATGTATTCCCTATCATCCCAATCTGCAGGCTTTTATAAATGGAAAAAAAATATGTCAGAGTAAACCATATGACTATATGAGCTAAGACGGGCAGGAAAAGCAACAATTATCCACAGTCATCTAATTTGATAATAATGCTGGATAGATTGGTTCTAGAAGGAAACCTTTTTGGCCTTGACATCTCTAATTTTTCTAGGAGGAAGAATATCCCAGTCTATGTACATGCTACCAGAATCCCTTTCTCGACCATCAATCAGGATACTATAACTTGCATCAGGCCTCAGAATAAATGTGTAGAAATGAGTCAACTTGTCTGTTTCACATTCCAAATCCTTTTTTATTGGATAATTTTGGCCCTGGTATGAAAGTATGACATGCAGCTTCTTTGTTTGTGTGCCACATAAATCCGGTCCAAACATTAAACTGCATAAATGAATATTGATATTAACAAAAACCAAGGAGCAATTTTTTTCCTAAAAAAAAATAAGGAATACAGGTACTTATCCAGTGACTTGTAAAGAAGGAACTGCAAGTGATGAAAAGAGAGGTAACCGATATGTTAACACATGTTCTTTTCAGAAACATGAACCAAAAAACTCAATGATAGAAAAGGAAAACAATAGCAACCTCACAACATTTTCAAAAATAAAATATGCCATTCAGATGGTCAAAAGAACTCTATTCATATTCCAAAGTAACCAACCTTAAACTTTTATGGAAACCTTAACTTGTTAAGATGAGGCATTATTGATTATTGGCTTATGCCAAGGTTTTTAAACATTTATAAGCTATTAAGCTGACTCAAAGTTAATCATTTACAAACAAAATCCATTTGAGCTCTTTGAGACATAAAAGGCATTATTTGATCATATTTGTCTTAGTTGCTGGAGTGTGGTAATTGCTAAGGATAACTTTTCAGCTAGAGTTCAAGCTTTAAACAGCCATAAAGAGTGAAATTTTTTAAAATTTAAGAAATGGACATCTGTGCACTTATCCAGGAAGAATAATAAAGTTAAGCAAACAGAACAATAATGAACCAGATGGCTGGTTACAGCGTGCAAAGTCTATATGTTCATTATGTTGTAAAGGACTGGAAAACGTGTACTTATTGAGAAAGAATAAAAAAGTTAAGCAAATGGAATAATGAACCACATGGCTGATTACATAGATATTGTAAAAGGTTTGAAACGAACTACAATATCATTCATGTGGTTAGATAGGATCTTTCCGTAGCAAGTAGAACCTGGTGATGCAACTTTTCATGAGATATGAGTAGCCAATCAATATTTTGGTAAATGATCCTTCTATCTAATTCTTATTAAATAACAAAACTAAGTCCAATAAAACACTACACAGTGGCTGAAAATAAGGCATAGGTATTATATAGCATAAAACAAGTATTAAAGACAAACCTGTATGGAGTGTCTCCACCAAATTTCTTTTGATTTACAAATCCAGAAAGAAGCTTAATGTAACCACCACCACACTCAATGTCATGCTCAAATCTTATAGAATATTGGAGGACCAAGGTTCTGTTCTTGTTGCTAAACTCTGGTATCTTTGCAGATATTGCAAAATGTTTTGCATCACCAGTTGTCTGAATACCTATAAATATTTATATCAAGTATTATATATAACTTTTTGCTCACAAGTTAGCAAAAATCATCCTGCACTTAATACAGTAACATAAATGAGACTCAAATGAAGCTCTTGGGTAAGTCTGTCTACATTTTAGTAACTTCACGGGATGTACTAGAATAACAAATATGACGGTTTAAGCAACTACTAAAATGTTAGAAGAACAAACTACAAAATAAGTGAATATCTACAATCCCTTGCATATTATAAGTGTTTGGTGTATGTTCAACCTCAATAAGTTTTAAAAAAATTAAAAATAAAAGGAGCTTCAGGCGAACACCATACTCTAATTCAACATATAAATACATTTTGTGCCCCATGATATTACTATTTGTAGTTCAACTCTCAGGAAATGAACAAACTGATCAGTTCTAGCTTTCCCTCCCTTTACTATAATTTCCATTTTCAGCAAGGGACAATGCCATTACCTTTCTTCGTAGTCCAGCGGGTTTGTACCCAAATATGGGTATATACATTTTGTAAAAATTCTTTGATCAAAACAAAAGATCATTGCTTTGGATTCCAACCAAACCAACAACTGAAATTAGTGAGAGGATACCTTTATCATCTGGGTCTCCAGACCACTTTCCAGCTGTGTGTTTGAACGTGCCAGCCTTTCCTTCACTTCTTTTCCAATCGGATTTAACCCAGCGGCTCTGCCATCCATCTTTTTTCACAAGAAAACAAAACATATGAAATTACAGCTAAAAGAAAATCCCACAAAAGCATATAAAAAGTATATAAAAAAAATCAACTTCACATAAGAAAAAAAAAAACCCATAAATCTCAAATTTTTCATTTCAACTCTCGCTCTCTATCATATTTTAGGCACTTAAAACAAAAACCGAATAATTACCAAATTAGTCTCACAAATAACTAGTAATATTACTGAGATAAAAAAGAACTAACTAAAAATGTCACTTTCAATCATCAACCCGATTGAACTCAACCCACAACTGCCTAATAGTTAATTAAGAAAGCATAGTTTTTTCAGTTGATAACATAGCAAAACAGCATTAAATATATAGCAACTGAATCGAAGTTCAAGATTCGTGGATTTTTAAACAAACTCTACAATTCAAGAACATCATCAAAGACTATAAAAGCAAAAGTTATAAGCAGTTACCATCAAATTTCTCTTCAAAAATTATCTCAGCTGCTGACAGTTGAACAAAAAGACACAAAAATGACAAAAGCTCAAGTGAAATAAGAAGCTTTGGTAAGGAAAGCTCCCCCATTTGAGGAAATGACAGTGCTCTGCTTGCCTTGAGAGAAGGCTAAGCAACTAGTTATAGTAACCTTGACATTAATTGACCTGGTTTTCTGGTTGAATCACATTTTTGCCATCCACTCATTAGTCATTTTTTTATTTCTCTGACCATGGACCAATGACTTTGTTTGCCGTTTCAAGTGGGGTGGGTCTTCTTTGAATTCTATCCAACGGATTGATAAATTTTCTTGTCGAATTTGAATCTTTATAAACTAATTTAATTAAAACTAATAAGTAGTTAAATGATTCGTAATACACTCAATTTAAAAATTCTATCTCGGATAAAAGAATTTTTATTTAAAATATACAAAACTGAAGCTAAAAATGTTTTTTTTTTCTTTGATATGCGACAAATACAATAAGTTAACTTGATTAATCTGGAGATTGACTTAATTTATAGAAAAAAACTACATATAATAATTTTATTTTCAGCTTCGACAGATCTTGACTCCCTACTGCACTAAATAGTTGCACATCTGTTTCAGCCTCAGACGCCTCAAATTTAGTAGAAAAATGAACCCAATTTTATTCGGGGGAAAAAAAAAAGAAATAAAGTAAAGAAGCAAATTTCCAAGAAACTACAATATGAAGTTGGCATATTAATACGGCCAACCCCATTGATGGGGCAAGGCAATGGAAGCAAATGATGTAATTGTGGCCAAGAGAAAGGGCAAAATCGGAAAGAGGGGATTTAACAAAGATTTAACCAATGTTGGGTGTTGAATCTTCAAAGTCGACTCCCAAGTCTTCAATGCTAGTGCTAAGTCACTTCACTCGGGCTGGGGCAAGAAGCTCAAGCCAACCACAAGGAATTGAGGAATAGAGCAAGTGACGCACAAAGGCAAAGGTTGGCCAATCAGAAAATTCTGGGATTCCTCATTTAGCCAATCAAAATTATCCTATGTGTGTCCACTGGCAATCTAAATTTAGAAAAGGAAAAAATAAAATAAATTAATAGTAATATGAATTCTTGGCCGGCTGTCCACATTTGTGCAGGAAATGGCACATTGAGAAGCTTTGAGTAATTTTCTATCACATGACCTTGCAATTAAAAAATTCACATGTCCAGTAATCAAACACTTTAAACGAATAAACTAATTTGTTTTAAGAAACTTCTACCTATATATGTATATATCATTGAATTGTTTTCTTCAGCCAGCCCCTTAAAATTTAGAAATTTAAATCTTAGTAACACACAAAGAAAAGAAAGAAAAAAAATACTCCTTGACAAAGCAAAACAATATCAGAAGCACAACTTTCTGAATAACATGTCAAATTATTTTAACATTTCACAATTTTTAGACATTTCCCCCCCCCAAAAAAAAAAAACAAAAACAAAATTAAGATCGTGAAATAATGAATCGTGTGTTATGGTTATACTAATAACATATAGCAAATGAACAACTAGTGTCAATCAATAGTTTTGCTCATTGTACCATTACAATTCCCTTCATCTGGAAGAGCAGAATTCAAGTCGCAAATAACAAAAACAATCCTCTTCAAACAGATTCAGGCCTGGATACACCCTGAATATCAAAACACTTTGTTCGAAAGAAAAATAACAGGGACCATGGTCTGAGAATTTAATTGATGCAGCTAATTCTTCAAAGAAAAGAACAAAAAACAAAACTTGGTTGTTCATAGCAATTTTCCCCTATTTTGCCTGAGGGTGTGAAGCTATGAAGTCGACAGCAAGGTTGATGGAATTGATCTTGTCTGCTTCATTATCTGGGATCTCAAACCCAAACTCTTCTTCGAGTGCCATCACAACCTCCACATTATCCAAACTATCTAACCCAAGATCATTCTGGAAATGGGCATTTGGTGTGACCTGAAAAGGGGGAAAAGTAAATCAACCAAAATTGTATACGCATAAACATATGACTTTTCCAACTGACGCCTGATGGAGCTAAATGTAAATAGTGGCAAATCACAAAAACACAGATTCAGAAGGAATGCGGGTAAAAACCAAAAGAGTAAAAGGTGCAGACCTGCTGGCTCACATCACATTTTAGAACCAAATCTGGAAACAATAATGGACTACATTGCCATGAGATTCAATTGTAGTAATGACCATAGGATACTGTTCTTCCACTCAACTCTTAATCAAAAATTGCAATCACAAGCCAATTCCTTGCACATTTTGGCAGCTGGTCGGAGTTACTTTAGTTTTTAACTCTCAAGAATAAAATGAGACCTACTTTCCTTTGTGCCATTATTTGGTGGGGTTTGGGAGGACAATACAGGCTTCTTCCTTCATTTTTCTAATAAATATTTATTATTAACAACCCACTGAAAATTCAAATCCACTTTGCACAAACTATTACATAATAAAGATTTGACGATCAAATTCAATTCAAAGTACTGAAACCATATGCACATTCAATCAGGAGATGCACATAAATCGCTTTAGGCATCATTTACTGTTTAATTAATCATCTTAATATCATGTCTAAAAAAAAGTAGGAGAAACATTTTGTTCATCGTAAATATGAAGATATAAGTCACGAAGAAATGCACTCGTCTTTATAGAAAATCTAACCATTTTTGCATGGCTTAAAATTCCAAACATCAACCTCATGACATATAAGATTAATATTCAACAGAACACTCAGGGAAACAAAGGTTCCCCCAATTTTATTTGCTCATGCCTGAGACATGTAACGTCCGCACCTTTGCACATACGGAACATCACAAAAATAGATATTACCATCAAGCAGGAAGCATAACAATGCTTCTGTTATTCTTTCAAATCAAATTCCACTTCAAGTTTTAAACTCTCCATAGCTACTCATCTCCTCTGTCATTCTACTCTCCACTAGGCATTCTTTATGATTTGAAACTATGAAGCACGGACACTTCAACTACATAGCGTGTCGCGTTTCTGACATGTTTCCGACACCGACACTCGTCGAACATTAATACGAAATGTCCTAGATGCGTTTTGAAATTTTCAAAAAATTAAAAACACATTTCTCTAAGTTAAAAACATATATTTTCCTTCTATAGAATCTAAAATTTATATATGACACCAATTATTGCTCAATATATTTGATTGTATATCATTTTTATTTAATTCATATAAAAATAATAACTTGTAATTATATTTTTTGTATTTATTTATTTATAAATTTACCTTTATATTTTTAATATTTACACATTTTTCCATGTGTCCGTGTCCTATACTTTTTAAAAATTTCGTTTTCAACTGTCCGGGCTACATGGATTTGGAACAACAAGGATGATGGATTCGGGTCATGAAAATGGTAATTTTTTATTATGAAAAAACAAACAAGGAAACCATCAAATTCACACGAAAATATTCCATTACCAATACACCAATTCCCTCATTAAGTTCTATAGATAATTTGCTCTTACTATAGCAATAAAAGTCACTGCCTCTGCTTCTAATCCGCAGATTTATAGCAAGTCACTCATCCCATGAGCAAATAGCATTAGAAACCCAAACTCATTTGAAAAATTGATTATTTGGAGAAAAAAATTTTAAAAAAAAAATCTTCAAGAAAACAAGTTTACTCTGGTCACAATAAATCCCGATAAACCCTTACGTCACGCTTTGAGGTAACTGAGGTTTATCAAGGAAAAATTAAAATAATCTCCAAATAAAGCACAACACATTGAAATCACTACGCATAAAATCAAATCAGTAAAGAAAAGAAAATTGAAGTCTCGAAAAACAAAAAGGAAGTACCTTCGAAGGATCAACCTTCTGGAAGTTCTTTACGGTACTGATGACACGATCTGTGACCTCGGATTTGTCGAGAAAGGAGCCCCTCACCTCCTGGGAGAAACGGCGCAGTATCGAATTGAAGGAGAGGGAGAAGAGACCGGTGTTGGGTCTAGGGTTTTGAGATACGGTCTGTACGTTAACTCTCAAGTACTTAAGCAAGGCACCTCTCGCCGCCATTTCAGAGTTTTGTGTGCCCGGATGTTGAGAGAGAGAATAGGAGAAACCAGGGAAGGAGAAACTATCTACGTACTTCTGGAAACGATGTCGTATAGAAGGATGCAAGCATGTATTAATGTAAATGATCAAAATGATCCCTAATATTAATATATAGTCCTTTTCTGGGTACTAAAAATTATAATTTCGTCCTTTTTCTCTCAAGCCTTCTCTCCAAACTCCAAAGATGGGAAAAACACAAAAAGGTTACATATGAATTTCCAGACTTTAGTTGTCTCTAAGTAATTATTTTAGTATATATGAAATTCAAATTTGACAGACTCAATAAAATAAATAATTTTTTTTATCAAATGAATAAAATAAATAATAGTACTATTGTTTATCCATATATTAGACAAATTAGAGAATTTTATAAAAGTGAAAAAAAAATGATAAATATTTACAAAAATACGATCATTCAAAGTTTTTTTTCAAAAATTTATCAACACAAAGTTTTTTTTTAAAAATAACAAAAATCAAGATTTATTCGATATTTATCCAATGTTTGCCGTAAAATTAATGAAAATTAAAGTTATAAAAGTTTTATCAAATATTTACTTATGATTTACTCAAGGTATACTCATTATTTATCCAATATTTACTATAAAATTTATGAAAATTGAAGTTACATATTTACTCTAAATTTACCAAGATTTATCTAAAAATTACTCAAAATTTACTTAAAATTTTACTACAAAATTAATAAAAATTGAATTTATAAAAGATTTATCAAATATTTACTTAAACTTTATTCAAATTATACAAAATTTTTATAAGAAAATTAATGAAATTTGAAGTTACACAAGGTTTATTCAATATTTATCAGGATTTATCTAAGATTTATCCGATATTTACTATAAAATTAATAAAAATTGAAATTACAAAAGGTTTATCTAATATTTTATGCCAATGTTTACCTGATATTTACTTAAGGTTTACTACAAAATTAATAAAAGTTGAAATTATATAAGGTTTACCAAAAATTTACTCAAATGTTTACCCTATATCTACTAAATTTCTCGACTAAAAATTATCAAAAATATACCAAAGTAAATAACCTTAATTTAGTTAATTAAATATAAGTTTGTATTAAGATTTGTCTAATGTTTACTTTGTAATTAAATTAATTAAATAATAATTAAAAATAAATAAATTAATATATAAAGATAAATGATGACCATTCAAGTTAATAAAATTCTTAATCAATGTTTAAAATGCAAAAAATAATATTTTTTTTTCAATTACATTAAAAAAAAAGTAATTATACAGTAAAAACTTATATTTAAAAAGAAAAAAATGTAAAAATCGGTAAAATTGAAATTAACAAAAAAAAAAAGAAAAAAAAGAAAAAAAAAAAGGCTTTTCGCGTTTATTTCTCGAGAAATTAATGGGAGGCCCATATTGGCCCAGAACTATAAAAGCTGACCCAATCATGGGTCCATATTACCATTCCGGTTATTTCTTTCTACTGTTTAGTTATTATTATTCTGAAGTCTCATATTACTATGAATGAGAGAGGCTAATAAAATTAATAAGTAAAAACTATTAAGCAAAGCAGGCATCAGTCTGTTAAGCCGGAACCAAACAGCCAAACAAAGGAACCGCCATCCATGCTGCTTCTGCTCTTCATCCCTTTCTTTCTCCTTCTCTCCGTTGCCTTCCTCTTCAAGTTCCTCACTTTTGATGGTACTTGTTATTTTCCTTTTCAGACTTTGCATCTTTCTGCTTTGAGTTCTCTACCTATATCTGCCTGTAATCTCACACACTTCTTAATCTATTTTCTTTTTTAATTTATATGCAAATTTAAGGGGACTTTACTCTGATGACAAAGAAGCATGTAAAGCGTGAACAAATTGAGGATAAGGTAATCTAAAATTTCTTTCTTAATCTGTAATTTTTTTGATCGAAAAATCCAATTTTTTTTTTTTTTTTAGGTTGTTTGGATCACTGGAGCTAGCCGTGGAATAGGTACCAGTTTCTTTTTGGTTTGAACTCGTGAAACTTGAATTCATGATGTTCTATACCGTCTTATGATTTTATCTATTCAAATTTACCTGTTGATGCGTAATTAGTTTTTGTAAATTTCTTATTTATGGGTTTTAATTATGCATTTCATTGTTTGAAACTGCAATTTTCTGCTGAACCATTTGCCATCATTGTTATCATAACTAGTCGCTGTTCTATGTGGACAAGGATGATCGGCTAATTATTCTCTTTTCATTGATAAAGATGACATATCTGTAGTTGGGTTGTAATTTGTCCTACCTGCATGTTATTGATATTCATTATGGATCCTTTCATTCCGGCAGCCATTAGGTGCCGTCTATCTATTATTTGGAAAGCAAAGGACAAATATTTTCTTTTGGGCGGAAAGAGGGATCAATTCTGCATGCTGATTTAGGCATTATTCTTTTGATTTTAGTGGTTTCAAATTCAGATTAGCCCAAAGGATGCCATATACATGCAAAAATCCTGGACTATTAGCAGATATTAATCTTGCAAATATATGCTAAATAATGTACTTGTCTTTTGTCTTTATGTCTGGATACTGCAGCTGTTGCTGCATTTTGCGTTGCTGGTTTTAGCCTTGTTTATGGTGCTCATTACACACTCCATGTTCTCCTATCCATATTTCCCCCTTTGATGGTGAATTTCAGGTGAAATTCTTGCTAAACAGCTCGCAAGTTGGGATGCCAAACTAATACTTTCTGCACGGAATGAAGCTGAATTGGAACGAGTTAAGAAGCAACTTACAGGTGTATCTATTCATCTGAAGCTGCACAGAGCCTTTCAATCTTCATTGGTTCTTTACTATTATTTGACACGTGGTTGGCATACCCACAGGTAAACATGCACCAAATGATGTCAAGATTTTGCCTTTGGATTTGGCATCTGATGAAGATTCTCTTAGGAAGGTAGTAGAAAAAGCAGAGTCCTTTTTCTCTTGTGCTGGTGTTGATTTGATGATCCATAATGCAGCCTATGAGCGCCCTGTAAGTAGATACTTCTGAGTTGGCATGTTGAGGTGTCACTGTACAGCATGCACTACCATTGACTTCTTGGAAATATTATTTGTCTATTGTTACATAATATAATATCCTAATTAGATAATCCCCTAATTAGTGGTAGCAAATATCCTAATTAGATATTTCCCTAATTAGTAGTTGTAAATACCCTAATTAGATATTTCCCTAATTAGAGGTTGTAAATATCCTAATTAGTATAGTTGCCTTATTAGTATTTCATCTTTGTATATAAATATGTAAAGCTTGTAGCAATAAAAATATGAAATACATTCGCATATTTCTGTTTTTACATGGTATCAGAGTGTTAGAGAGTGAAATTTGGATCTGGAATATATTTTTCCATATTTGCGTTATCTGTCAATTTGACAGATTAGAATTCCGAAATTGGGTCATCCACTTGGAGTGATCTTCTGTTGTTATTGCCGTTTGACTCGCCTCTGTCTAGACAACACCTTTCTAGGCTCGGTTAAGGTTATACTCTTGGTTTTACTATTCACTGGAGACCAGGTTTTGTTTACTCACTTTTTCGGATTTGTAGATTCTGGTTGTGATTTGTTGCTTCTGTTTTGTTGTGATTATTACTTTTGTGTGAGTTACGACTAACAAAAAGACAATTAGTGTTTCTGATGTGATTCCAGTAATGTCTAAAATTACGGAACACAAACTCAAGGGCTCTAATTATATGGATTGGAGCAAGACGATTCGTCCTTATTTATGGAGTATTGAAAAAGACCAACATATGATTGACAATCCTCCTAAAGATGAGTCTAGACAGACATGGTTGAGGGAGGATGCTTGATTATTTTTGCAGATTCGTAATTCTATTGATAGTGAGGTTATTGGCTTGATTAATTATTGTGAATATGTCAAAGAATTGATGAATTATTTAGATTTCTTATGTTCTGGGAAATGAAATATTTTCCGAATTTATGAGGTTTGC
>CATIWF010077027.1:0-43871 GCA_949630135.1 Balakata baccata | reverse complement strand
ACCAAAATAATATTCCATAATTTCCAATAAATTTTTCAATAATTAGGCCAAAAATCTAAAAATTCACCAAAAATATTTCATTCATTCCAAAAATTATTTTCTACTTCCAAACACTCCATTTAACTCCATTTTCATCATTTTATGGCACAAATCCTTCAAAATAAATTTTCAAAAATTTGGCCATAATTATGGAAAATTTCTAAAAATTCCACAAAAATTCCCAAAAATTATTTTCATCAAATTTTCACTATATCCATCTTCCTCAAGTCTCATTCTACTCATTGTCCATTTTTATTTAATTTTTCCATAATTTTCCTACAAAACCTCAATTCCTCCTTTTCACAAATTCAACATCAAACACATCACTAAACTAAAATTTATTCACAACAATCATCCAAACCAACTTAAATTAATGAAAATTTGAAAGAAAAGTGAAGAAAATCTCACCTCAATTTTTCTTGGAATTTTTGACCAATATTTGATTTTCTTCCAAAAATATTTTTTTCACTACTATTAATTTCTTATACCTCTTTAGGCTTGGATTATAATAATTTGTGAGAGAAAATTGAAAGAAATTGAAGAAGAAATGCTTCTTGGTCGTGCATGGGAGGAGGAGGAAGAAGATGATGGGTTATTTTTATTTTTTGTGATGAATTGTTGATTTTTTAGGCATTTTTTTGACTTTATATAGTTGATTAGAGTTTAATTAATCTTAATTGAGCTTAATTCTTGCTCCTATTGGTCAATTAAAATTAACCAAAAAGATAATTTAGATTTTATCCAAATTAATCCAAAATAAACTTTAACTTTTGACTTTTTCCACCAACTTTTCAAACTTTTCTATTTAGTACATGAGCAAATTTATTTTCTTAAATTTCATATCTCAAATGACCTTATCTCCTTAAATTAAACACACCAATATTCTCAGAAAAATATTTTCTTCGGAATGGTCTTTCCGATTTTGCAAAACGACCACCAATGCGAAAATTTTGTTTTTGCAGTTTAGTCTTTTTTCTAAATCATGCCAGTAAAAATTCATCTGAAATCCGATTTCTAAATTATCAGTTTTAAAAATCTTAAAATTTAATTGTGATCACTTTGGCATCATTGCGATAGTAAACGCATATCTCTAACTCTCAATCGGATTATCAGACTATAAATCTACACCGGGAACATTATTTATGTAAATCGGAGCTCTTAACCTCCAAATATCTTTATATAACTTCACCTATGGCCTTAAAATATTATTCTCCCCATTATGGTATGCTTAATTCAAATTCTTACCGCTGAGCAAAAACTCTGTATTTTCGGCCCAGTTCGTTGCCTTGATTTACATGTATGACACGAAATTGCAACGTTTCATCAAATTAACTCAATATTCATATTAAGCGTCATATTATCGTATTAAATTAAATTTTTCATGCTCATATGTCCGTATTTAAACTCTAGTCGGTACGCCTCTGTACTGCGGTACAAACGACAGTAATACGCGTATACGGTCAGAGTTTATATCGCGGACGTGACAAATATCATAAACCATAAACTCTTGCAAGGTTTTTCATTAACATTATGAAAAAAAAATAAAATATTAATCAAATTAGAAATAATAATATGTAATTCTAATCATATTATTGATTAATATATTATGATTATATATACATATATATCAAATGTGTAAATATAATAGTTTATATAAATAAACCTAATATGAATATAATAACATATTACGACTAAAAAGAATTTTAGTATTATAGCATACTATTGACACCAAAATAGTGGCTTAATTTGTTACATCAAATAGTGCTATCAAATTACATGTAGATTAATTAGTTCTATTTGTTTGAATATATGGAATATGAAAATCACCTAGTATAATGCACATTTAACTAATGTTTTCATATATTATCTACAAAGTTAATTTTTACTCTTTTTTTTTTTTAACAATTTTTAGTCTGTAAAAATCATAACAAATATTTTTCATAGAATATATCATGAGCCAAATGAATAGGCAACTATATAGAAATAAAGTAAAAGAATAAAACATTAATAATATCGAAAAAAAATATTGTCTATGAATAATTGTTCTCAATATATATATATATATATAGCATCCAATTTTCATGACAAATATTGTTATTATTATTTTTTTTACTAATACCATAAACTATAAACTCTTATAAGATTTTTCATTAACATTATGACAAAAAATAAAATATTAATCAAATTAGAAATAATAATATGTAATTCTAATCATATTATTGATTAATATATTATGATTATATATACATATATATCAAATGTGTAAATATAATAGTTCTTATAAATAAACCTAATATGAATATAATAACATATTACGACTAAAAAGAATTTTAGTATTATAGCATACTATTGACACCAAAATAATGGCTTAATTTGCTACATCAAATAGTGCTATCAAATTACATTTAGATTAATTAGTTCTATTTGTTTGAGTATATGGAATATGAAAATCACCTAGTATAATGCACATTTAACTAATGTTTTCATATATTATCTACAAAGTTAATTTTTACACTTTTTTTTAACAATTTTTAGTCTATAAAAATCATAATAAATATTTTTCATAGGATATATCATGAGTCAAATGAATAGGCAACTATATAGAAATAAAGTAAAAGAATAAAAATATTAATAATATCAAAAAAAATATTGTCTATGAATAATTGTTCTCAAATTATATATATATATATATATATATATATATATATACTTGATAATTCTCATTTAATATTTTAATTTCAAATAATTATGAATACCAATTGTCTTTTCATCATAATTTATTAGGTCTAATTACATATAATCAAGACACATTAACAAGTACATTAATAAAATTACTAATACTATCATTAAGTTTGACAAAAAGAATTTTAAATGAGAAAACATATTATAAGCACATAAACAAAAATCAAACATTATACACATAAATAATATATTAACAACATAAATTTGATATAAATGTGACATAAAATATATGAGACATGAACAAACAAATATAAATAGAAAAGTTTATTATATATAAAACTTTCTCATGACCATAGACATAAAACATAATAGAATTTAAAGATAAATAAAAAATCATTTTTACATGCAATGATTTATCAAACTTATTCACCATTATCAATTGTAGTAGATAAAAATCATGAATAAAACCTATCTTATTACCTTGTAGAGATAATTCATGCTAGTAAAAATAGACTAAAGAAAATATATTATGTAATAAATTAGAGAGAAAAAATGAGAGAATGGAAAAAGTATATTCACTTGTAATTTGTACATATACAAAGTCTCTATTTATAGACTTACAAGGAGGCATCCATAAAACATGAGTTACAATTTTAATTGAGATAATAATTCACAATAAAAATGTATAAAGCAATAAAATTAACGAAATTCAAGAGAAATTATTGACATCCATGATATTATTATACTCTAATCATTCTTTTAATTTAAATATTATTATAAATAAATATTGAAATATTTACATTTTTATATGAATATATCACTGTATCCTAATTTTGGATGTTTTTAGAAGTATCTAAGTATTCTAAATTAAAAAAAAAAAAAGTAAGAAATTAAACTTATGGATATATACCCGTTTTAATACCCAATATCCGAATCCAAGCAACATAGTATAGCACACATGCATCTGGATAAATTCGATTAAACAGCAGATAAATAGAGAAGAGTTTAGAAACATCCTCCATTTATTTCATTACTATAGATTACATAAATATTTATATTCCAAACTTGCGAGTTGCGGATATTTTACAAAGTTCCAATGATTTTCTAACAGGGTTCAGGCAGCAGCTTCAGCTGCAGAAGGGACTTGCTTCAGAATATAAACAGGATCTCCCACATTAACTATGTTCCCTTTCCCTCCATTGCTATTGTCCTTCCAAACTAAATTCTGGCCAAAGTAGATCTGCAGTAACATTTCACCTGATTATTTTGGATCAACGCCATCAACAGAAAGACATGATTTAAGGTTTGGGATTTCACTCACCTTGCCTTGTTGTTTCTTATTTGGACGTAATACTTTATCTGATCGGATTTTCATGAGAGTTTCATTTGGCTCGGTTCCTGCTTCCCCTGTATCTTGATTAATCGTAGGTATCTGCATGGCACCATAATCAAAGTTCTGCTTTCAGTGTTGGAATATGCAATATGGCATGATTAAACAGGTATTATAGCAAAATTTAGAATTGTAAACAATGCACGAATATTTGAAACTTTACAGATCCTTTTCCTTCATAATACCCATTGTAGAACTACAATAGAAGGGAAATCAGTCATCAGAGTTCGGATCATTTACTTTCTTCTATATCTTAATGGGCAATTTCGAAAGTAAGAGTTGAAAATTTTTCCATAATCATATGATTGTAGGGAATTAAAGAAGCATCAGAGAGAAGACATTGCAATGCTGCTTCACTGCCAAGTATGACTATCTTTATGGCTTTGATGCTTTAGAACTTGTCTCTTCAGCAAAACTACAATTCTACAGCATATTCTTCATTCTATTTTGTCATCTTTGATAAACCGACCTCTCAGGGGCCACCAATACTAACTTAGCAAAAGTAGTTATTCAATACAGTATCTTTCAGAGGTTAAATAATGACAGCATTATTAAAACCCTTACGAACTTGCACTTTTTTATGATTGTTGTTTAGAAATTGTAAGTTTTGTAAGTTTTGTGTAACTTGTATAAATAGAGAAGTAAATGTGGGGTTAATTTTATCTATGGTAACTGAACTTTGCTCTTATTGCAATAATATCACAACTTTTTTTTGTTCCAAAAAAGTCATGTAACTATGTTTTTATTTCACTAAAATAATTTCCGGCTAGTTTTCAGATATAGATCACCATAAATATGACATGTCTCAAAAAATCTGACATGTCACCTGATGTGTCACTGGAAATTTGACATAAATATTTTTAATAAAATAAAAATATAGTTTAGTGACTTTTTTTGGACAAAAAAAAGTTAAGTGATTTTACTGTAATAAAAGCAAAATTTAGAGACCATAGATGAAATTAACTCAGTAAATGTGGACAAGACAGCTTTGTACCTTGCAGCGGGAACATAGCCGGACACCTTCAAATGTGAACTTACCTATCCTAATTTCTGTCCACAAATCCTCAGAAAATGGTTCACAACCATCAACAAGGATGCTGTACCACACAAGAGAGCAAATCAAAAAGATTGGTAAACCATGCTGAAGGTATGATCGAAATTGGAAGGGGAAACTAGTGTTACTGAAAAAATTTTCTAAAGAAAATTGAATAGCATTTGCTTTTAAGCAATAGTAATATTTGGATATTACTCAAGGCCTCCGGAAGATAAATAAAAACAGGATATTTCTTAACTAAGATAAATATATTTATCATGGATCTAAATAGATACTTGGGTCTAAAACGGTTAATTGGAACTGGCTCCTTGAGAATTTTATTTAGTGCATCCAATGATCCCTGCAAACACCAGCCAGTCCTGAGACTCATGGAAATAAAAAATACAACTTAATATATTATATGACACAAGTTGACTAACTTGAGATATAAGCATGTATGGGAAGAGGTCAGAAAACATAACATTGTGCCCACGAGCATAATTATTATCCACAGGCCTAGTTTCTGAAGCTGCAAAATTGACAATAATGAAATTTAGCAACACATTCTCTATCAAAGACAGGTTCACAGATAACTAAGCAAATTAATATGGTAGATAATGATATGCCAACCAGCCTTCAACTCTAACCAAGTGTTTTTGTTACAATTGCACCTATAATATAGTCTTCATTTTTGCAAATTGCTCTAATTAAATGCAATTCATGTCCTGTTGTTACAAATGCAAGAAAAGTTGAACTAAACCTGCATTAAAACGCACTAGCCGACTAGGCTTCCCAAGATAATCTGAAAACCATTTTGCTGCTTGAGCTCCCTCGTCCAAAGCTGAGCCAGACCATTCCCATACTGAGACACCATCTGCTACTTCGTGTGGTTTTGTTAGTGGTATGTTAAGCACACCCATCCCTGGAGCCTTAATTACTGTGAAAGAAAATGAATTTATAATGACTTCCAGCTGAATTTACATAAAACAGAGTACAAACACATTAATGAATATTGTAAGAAGAATTCATACGGATTTCTTAGTTTTTTTTTTCTTCTTCTCTCAGCAACAGATTGAAATTGCTAGAATACCCACATATGATTAAGAGACATCAACTGTGCACATTATTTTCTTCTAGCTTTTTTCTTTTTTGTCACTTCTTTTTCTTAGTAATGGATGAAATTATTATGATACCCAATAACTAAAGCATTTACTAGGAGATACAATTTCTTATGTTAGTCTCAAAAGGCTAGAGTGCACAGGCCTTCAACAATCAGGACTCCTTGACCATAAGTGTACATACCGAATTTTAGATGACATCTCAAATGACTAAGTTAAGTCAATTAACAACGACAGTTTTGAAGATCATAAAATAGTACAATCTTTGTCAAACTGATTATATAACCAAAAAAAATTTTTCCGTTCTCTTTTCCTTATCTTTATAAATGCAAGGATAATTAAAATGTTCTTTGAAGATGGTCATAGCAAATAAGTTGATATAAAATTGAAATCTTTAAGACTGAAATTCCAGAAATAATGCCTTGTATTATATTATATATGTGAAATAAATTTGGTCAAAAGCAGACTGATCTTCAATTTAATTAGAAATGCTACAGGAAACTCCTAGTAAGACTAGGAAGAACATGAAACTAGAAGATTTCCCATTTCGTTTCTGATTAAATAGATGAGAAAATCATATAAATTAGAAATGCTACAGGAAACTCCTAGTAAGACCAGGAAGAACATGAAACTAGAAGATTTCCCATTTGGTTTCTGATTAAATAGAAGATGAGAAAATCATATAAATTAGAAATGCTACAGGAAACTCCTAGTAAGACCTAGAAGAGCATGAAACTAGAAGATTTCCCATTTCGTTTCTGATTAAATAGAAGATGAGAAAATCATATAAAGGAAAAAAAGAACACATGATATAGAACAGTGATTTTACCCATATAAGAGTTCTTAGTAGGTTCCCAACCGTCTGAAAATGCTTCATCTGGAAGCTCTACCTCAACCAGGGCAAGCTTTGGTTCAACTCTTTGGGTATAAGCTCTCCCTTTGTAATTCACAACTAACCAGTTTCGATCCCATCGAAATCCTGTATTCCCAAGCAAGCACAAAACATGCAAATAAAAAAGTAGAAAATTCAAATATCTGCCTGTCTAATTGCCAAATAAGATTTACAACATCATAAACCTTTGAAAATGATCTAAAACAATGTAAGCTAGATAACAAAGGATCGACATGTTCACGAGTTGCCAATTTGTGTAGAAATTTTTTTCCCAATTTGCCCATATTCTTTGAAATTTCTGTCAACAAAATCAATAAAAAACAGAAAGAAAGAAAACCCAGATGCATATCGATTATTTAACCCAAGAAACTGACAAAATGATGCATATAGAAGATAAAATTATGTATAAACTAGGAGATGAGAGACAAAAACCAAGAGGGTAAGAGAGAAATGCAGGAAGTAATTGAAGAATCAGTAATTAATTGAAAAACAGAAATCAATCAAAGTGGAGGTTTTACCAGTAGGAGTGAGGGGTGCACAAGAGACAGAGATGCCACGGCAAGACTTGAGAGGATAGATAAAGACTGATGATACTTTTGCAATTGGCTCCATTTCTCAGTCTACTTAATCACAGAAATGGCAGACACACTCAGTCTTTTTGAGCCATTTAAGTTATGGTCTTCTATATATGAAGAAGAAGAAGAAGAGAAGTTAGTTGTGAAACGGTCCCTCCAGAATCAGAAGGTGGGTCCCTCTTTTTGTACTTATGCTTCTAGGCATTAGAAATGGTTTGAGAAAAAAAAAGACCAAACCAAATAGATGTTTTGTAACGCATTGGAAAAAAAAAAAAAAGAAGATAAAATTATATATTTTGTTTGTTGATTTTATTGTTCAAGACGGATGCCACCGATAACAATTACTTTGAAATATTAAAAAAAATCTCAATATGTTTATCGACAATAAAATATATCAGACAAAAATTTTGGGGAAAGTTTATCGTTAGCTATATCAGTTGTTTAGTTTATAGTTTATTAAACTTCTTAATAAAAAAAAATTGTTAGGTTAAAAAAAAAAAGATACATAAATAGTTATTTTAAATTTTTATTCTATTTTAAGTATTTATTTAAAAATATTTTTTCTCAGTTATTTATTGATTCTATTTCTTTTTAGCATTTCCTTTTACGGAATAAAGACTTAATTTAAAGGTCTTAAAATAAATTATAATAAAAGTTTGTAAAATTAATAATAATAAATTATTTTTTTGTGAAAATAATAAATTTTTTTTTAATATAGTGACAAAGTTAAAATAGACATTTAAATTTAATTTATAAATAAACATATCAAACTTATTCTATCATAATACATACAAAATAATTATAATTTCATTTATATGGCATTTTATGATGAAATTTATTTATAATTAAAATTTAAAATTCGATTTAAGCAAGAAAACTTTCAATGGCTTTCATTTCCGAGTTGTACCTACCTTATTCTAAGATCCTTTTAATTTTGGCATGCTTAAAACAAGGAGAAAATACCCAGCTACCTTCTTTTTTCATTCCTTTGTAAATTTTTTTCCTCAAATCTATTTGACAGAACAACTAACTAACTGGATAATTTAGTTATGAACTGATAATATAATTCTAATTGATAATTTAAAAATTAAAAATATAGTAATCAATAATCTAATTGATTATTTTTTTTTTCAAAAATAAATTTAATTAATTAATTAATTTAAAAGTATTTCAATAGACCATATACAAATATAGCTAAAAAATATAAAATAATATAGAAAGATATGCTTATATTAATTAAAAACACTATATAAAATCTATTTAAAAGTATAATAAAAAAATTATATAATATATATGCATATTATAAAATTTATATTACCCCATATATATATATATATATATATATATATATATATATATATATATATATATATATATATAACAACGTCAACCTTTTATTATTTAGTATTTCATAATAAAGCAGCAAAAAATGGTAGAACACACACTAGTACAAAATATGCCTTAATTGAAGATTAGATGTGTATGTTTTAAACAAAACATACATATAAAGTCAACGTGGTGATATTTTTATAAATAAAATTATCAACATTTACATCGGAACATATGCATCAAATAAGTTAGATACGACAGTTTTAAAAAACAGAAGCATCTGGTATAGTTCAAATAAGTCTGGTTGGAAGTCGCACCAGATCTTAAAAATAATTTAATAATTTATTATTAATTTAATAATTTAGATGTTAAGTTTATATTTTATATTTATATTTCAAATATGTTATATATTATAACTTATAATATAAATATTAATTTATATTTATAATACAAATAATAATATTAAATATTAATATTAATAAAATAATAAAGTAGAATAAAAAAGATAATAATTATTATTTGCATTATAAATCAATATTAATATTATAAATTATAATATATTAAGTATTTGAATTATAAATTTAAAATTTAAATTATTAAATTAATATAGATCCTAAGCAAAATGACATTGTTTTGCTTAGATCCGGACGCGACTGTTTTGTATAGAAAATAGGCGCATTTGGATGTTAAGCAAAACGGCAAAATGACGTCATTTTGATGGACCTTGACATTGTTTGGCCCTTTATACTTAAGCTCTCAGCCTCTCTTCTCATTATTCTCATTTTGCCGCACCTCTCCAAATGAAGCAGACCCTACGCTGTGTTCCAGCCAAGCCCTCAGTGCCGCTGTGTAACGAAGCAAACCCTATGCCCTATTTCCTCTATGCCGCACGAACAAGTATGAGTCTCCTCCATGCATTCCTATTATTTTCTTTCGAGTCTCCTCTGTTTATAGGTCTTTCAATTTGGTTAGTTTTCTCTTTTTTCTTATTCTTCATCTTTAAATGGTTTGCCTTTGAAATGTGTTATTTTTAAGTGATGTTGTGTGACATGTTATGAGTTTTTGTCTTTGTGTAGGATGAGGGCCTATTATTCATAGAATTGCTATATTCTTATTGTTTACTTTTATTAGTTAAATTTATGAAGAAAACTGAAAATCTTTATAAAAGAAAAAAATAAAACTTAGATCCATTTATGAATTGAGCCATTTAGTCCACCAATTGGCCTCTTTTTGTGAATGTATCAAACAAGTTTTAAGATATGAGACATAACAAGACAATAGAACTAAACATATGAGCAAATATAGGTTAACGATAAATTTTAGTAAAATAATTTATCTTAAAAACTAATTATAGGTTATATCTTTATAACTTAGACATAAAACTTCATATGCCACAACTCACTCAAACCCATGCAAGTTACTATATTAACTATATATATACATAATTAAAAGTAGATAAATATTAAAATACAAGTGAACAAATTTGAAATGATTTGAATGAAACAAAGGGGTGCAAAAATATTTGGATCCTTTTTGTCATTGGAAAGTAAAAACTAAAATGATAAAAAAGATATAATGATTCAAAAAAACAAAGTATCCTTCTTTACAATTTTTAAAAAAATATGAAAATTTCAAATTAATTAGAGTTCTGAATGTCCATATATAGAAAAAATCGTAATGTAATGGATTAAGATATTATTAGGGCTTGGTAATTTAAAATTTGTGTTTGTGATATAAAGTAAAATAATAAATAATAATTATTAGAAAAAGAAGAAGTATTCTTTGTATGCATTATATGCCAAAATTTGTATTGATTAAATTAATTGTTTTATTAAGCCTAGATACTTGTTCAAGATTTACTCATTAGGAATAAGTCTTAAATAGTTCCCGGTTTGGGACTGTTCTTAAACATCAAATCTCAGTTAGGATATGGATGCGTAAATAGTATTTGGTTCTAAAGAAAATCTCGATGTCGTTTTCCTAATGTTCTCTAGGCATATATGTGAATAGATCATTCTATTTACATTGTAAACTTGGAGAACTAAGGGGAAATGCTGCCAGATTTTTTTTGGGGATTAAAAACTGGATATGTGTTCACTAGTGAGATTTGATGTTTAAGGATGAGTTAGGTTGGAGTGATAAGGACTAAAAAAAAAACCAATATTTACAGTGATTGAAAACAATGTGGTTTGCTTTAAATTTTATTTCTTTATGTGATTAGAGATGGATCGAAGTTAGATATATGGTAGATGAAATATGACTAAATTTGTAAATGGAGCTGAGGGATTTATTAGAATTGCGATAGAAAATCAGATGAGGAAGAAAGAATCAATGATTCCATGTGTTGACTGTATCAACATGAGAACATATCATAATATTCAGATTGTGAAAACTAATATTATATAGTATGGTTTTATAGGAGATTACATACAATGGATACGACTTGGTGAGAGTGTATTGGTTGGGACCAGTTCTACTTTTGAAAGTCAAGGAGAAAATTACCTTGACGATAGAGTGAATGATTTGGACAATGATTAGTTAGACGAGATGATACATGATATTGGAAATTTCATGAAAAGCTGGAAGACCTTAAGAGATTGTGTTCTAATACCAATAAGCCTTTGTATCTTGGTTGCACTAAGTTCACAAAGTTGTCATCCGTGTTGAAACTATGCAATATGAAAGGCAAAAATGGATGGAGCGATAAGAGTTTCACAACATTATTAGAGCTTTTATAAGAGATGTTTCCAGAGGGAGATGAGCTTCCCATGTCAACCTATGAGGCTAAGAAAATATTATTCCATGGGTAAGGATTATAAGAAGATACATGCATGTCCAAATGACTATGTATTATACCGAAATGAGTATAAGGACTTGCATGAGTATCCTAAGTATGGAACGTCATGATACAAGCATAGAAAAGTATCTTCTGAGGATAAGAAAGGGTTTATAGCTAAAGTATTATGGTATTTGCTAATGATACCTAGATTCAAATGTCTGTTTGCAAATGCAAAAGATGTAAAGAACTTGAGTTGGCATGCAAAAGGCAGGAAATAAGATGGCAAACTCAAACATCTTGCAGATTCTCTACAATGGAGAATAATTGACTCTATGTTCCCTCAATTTGGTGGTGAAGTTAGAATTTTAAGGCTCGGACTATGCACGGATGGAATAAACCCTTATGGCGTACTGAGCAGTCAATATAGCACATGGCTAGTTCTCCTTGTGGTTTAAAATATGCATCCCTGGCTGACTATGAAGTGCAAATATATAATGTTGTTGATGCTAATATAGGGGCCCAAACAACCGGGAAATGATATTGATGTTTTCCTTGCACTACTAATTGATGATTTGAAATTGTTATGGAATGAAGGTGTGCCAGTGTATGATGCATATATTGAGAGCATGTTTACCTTACATGCCATTATATTTTGCACTATAAAGGATTTTTCGGCTTACAATAACTTGTCTTGGTACACCGTAAAAGGTGCAAAAGCGTGTCTAATTTGTGAAGAAAACACAATTGATCAACAATTAAATCATTATAAGAAAAATGTGTTTATGAGTCACCAAACATTTTTGCCTCCTAACCACCTTTATCGTATGAAAAAAAAAGTCTTTTAATAGACAAACTGAGATATGAGCAGCTCGATTGCCTTTAACTGGAAATCAGGTACATGAATGGGTTAGAGAAATTGAAAATATATTTGGCAAACATAATAAGATTGTTCAAAGGGTCCGTGGAAGAAAAGATATGTGTTTTGAAATCTTCCATATTGGGAACATTTGCTGATTCTACATTGTATTGATGTTATGCATGTAGAGAAAAATATTTGTGATTTTATAATATGGACAATGTTGAACATAATGGGAAAAATAAAGATGGTGTAAAGGTAAGAAAATACATGTTAGAAATGGGCATAAGAATGAAATTAGCACCGCAAGATAAGGGAAAACATACATATCTTCCTCCAGTCTGTTATACGCTGTCTAGAAAGGAGAAAATAAGCTTTTGTGAGTGTATTTATGGTGTTAAGGTTCCACATGGATACATATCAAATATAAAAAGCCTTGTGTCGATGACATTTGAAGTTGGTAGGCATGAAATCTTAAGATTGTCATATTTTGATGCAATAATTCTTGCTGATTGCAATCCAAGGCATACTACCAAATCATGTTAAAAATGTTATTACAAAATGTTATTACAAGACTTTGTTTTTTTTTTCAACGTAATATGTTTTAAGGTGGTTGATCATGAAACTTTGGATGAGTTATAAGCTAATATTGTTGTTACCCTATGTCAATTCAAAATGTATTTTCCACCACATGGATACACATCAAATATAAAAAGCTTTGTGTCGATGACATTTGAAGTTGGTAGGTATGAAATATCAAGATTGTCATATTTTGATGCAATAATTCTTGCTGATTGCAATCCAAGGCATACTACCAAATCATGTCAAAAATATTATTACCAGACTTTGTTTTTATTTTTCAACGCAATATGTTTTAAGGTGGTTGATCATGAAACTTTGGATGAGTTATAAGCTAATATTGTTGTTACCCTATGTCAATTCAAAATGTATTTTCCACCTTCATTTTTTGATATAATGATGCATTTGGTTGTTCATTTTGTGTGAGAGATAAAATTGTGTGGTCCGATATTTTTGAGGTACATGTACCCTTTTGAGATATTCATGGGTATCTTAAAAGAGTACATGAGGAACCGATATCGACATAAAGGCAGTATAATTGAATATTACTTAGTTGAGGAGGTTATTGAATTTTGTACTAACTACTTAGTAGGCGTTGAACCAATTGGAATTCCTAAGTCTCGTCACAAAGGAAGGCTCAGTGGTAAAGGAACAATTAGATTTAAAGTCATATTGCCTAGTGCTCAAATGCGCGACAAAGCACCCCTTCTTATGTTGCACCACCTCATTGAGGTTCATCCATACTTAGAAGAGTATATGGCAATTTTAAGGCATCTGAATCCTTCAAATGGTGAAATATGGTCGAAAAATGAACATAGTTTAAAAATTGGGTGATGCATCAATTGTCAGAAGTGCTAGATGAATTAATTGATACTGTAAAATGGCTAGTATACGATCTTGGATTGTGCATATGGTCTTATGAAGGGTATGACATCAACAGATATACATTTTATACTAAACGTCAAGATGACAATTGCACAATGCAAAGTAGCAGAATTACTTTGATAGCTTCATTAAGAGAATTTGCTGGTGTTAAAGACACCAGACCAATCGATGCTATAATGTCATATTATGGTGTAGTTGAAGACATTTGGAAACTAGACTATAAGAAATTCAATACTCTTCTCTTCCTATGTAAATGGGTTGAAAACCAATGTGGTGTTTAAGTGGATGAGCAAGGTTTCACGTTGGTCAATTTTAGTTGATTGGGTTATCAAGATGATCCATTCATTCTCGTTTCATAGGCCAAACAAGCATTCTACATTGTCGACCTAAATGATAGCAAGTGGTCTATTATTCTTCAAGGTAAAAGGCATATTGTGGGTATTGATGATATATTTGATGAGGAAGAGTATGATCAGTTCGATGGGACTCCTTTGTTTTCTATTAGGCTACCTATGCCAATTGGTGATGACATTTTAGATATAAAACACATGCATGCTGATCATACGAAGGATTAAGGATAAAAAATCTCCAATAATTGATTCAAAATTTTCCATGGTACATTTATTTATTTGTAGTATGGTTAAATATGATTTATAATGATAAGTTAAATACTCTTCTTATTTCTCATTCAAATAAGTTGTTTTTAAATTGTATTCTAATAACATATTTCTTTGTTACACTTGTTGCAGAAAATCGTGTCTTCAGGAGACGATGATTAGCCCGCAATCAAAAAGAAGGAAAGAGGAGGTGCAAAATGTAAGAAATTGCTTAAGAAAAGAGAAGAAAAATTGCCAATAGAGTTAGATGGGGATGCAAACCCAGTGGGGCCAAATGCAAATACATTCAAATCATATCTTGGACTTATAGTACATTCGAAAGTCAAGATCATGCAACCAATGTTAAGCAAAGTTGATAAGGGTCTTAAAGATATGATATAGGAGGATATCAATGTAAATTTTTTATAAAATCATTAGAGTTAATATAATAACATTATTTAAATTTCACAATTGTAATCATCCATTATGAAATATGTAAATGAGACTAATGACTTTAAAATATTGGCTTGCAGAAAGCATTCAATGTTCTAGACACTTTGGTAATAAAGAAAAAATCATGAAAAATGCGGGGAGGCGGTGAAAAGATACTGCCTCATAAAAAAATACATCAAGATGGTTGGTAATCCTGACAATTTTCCCCATTAGGAAAGTATGATTATTTGTCTACTAAGGATTGGGAGGAATTAAATTAGCACATCAAGATGAAGCATTTGAGGTATAACTTTTTGCAAGCACATCTTATTATGTTTTATGAAATCTCATAATACTTATAACTTCATATTTTATGTTTTTGTTAACATCAAATTAAGGTCACGACTAAAGCAAAAAAAAAAGGACATTCATTCCCATTACTTAGATCGTAAAGGCTATGCCGATAAAAAGCCCGAATGGATCATTAAAGATCTCATTGCTTCTTTCTCCTCATCGGCAATGATGCACTCTGATGCCACCTCGTCAAATGATCGGAGTCTTGACCGGGTCTAAGCTAGAACGAAAAAGACAGCTCAAGGATATTATATGATTCTAGTTGAAGAGATGAGAGAGGTGATATAAAAAATGGTATATATAAATTGTTAAGCAAATCTAAATAGCAAACACTTTTATTTAGTTAGTTGAGATTGATTTTTGATGCATTTATATGTTTAATAGGAGTCATTACGGGAGGAGGTAAATAAGGAGACATGAGTACCAGAGGGGCAAGATGACATATTGACTTATGCACTTGGCAAACCCAAACATGTTAGCTCTATTCGTGGTATAGGCAGTGGATCCACTATCTCTAGTTTTTTTTTTTTAGGTAAACAAGGTAGGAGGAAACAAGCTACCTCCATCTCAGTGGGAAAAATGGTTACATTGAGGGAGGAATGACTTCTCAATTACGGGCTAAATTTGTGCAGTAGATGACTTAATTTAAGGCCATATTGATGATGCAACAAGGAACTAACAACAGATCCTCTCAATATGCACCTAAGATAGAGGTAGAGGCAGCTGTTTCATATGGTCACCATATGCCCAGCAGCTGCCACTCTGTTGACCCATCATTTCCAATAGGAGATACACAGGTAAAAGTTAAGAATTTTATTTATTTCCACTTACACGCACATTCATTACCACTTACAAATACACAAATAATCATATTCACACTTAGTTTAAGACTTAAGAGTAGTTCATGTTGGTTTTTGATAATTATACAGATATTTAGACTATGCCATTTTGCAATTAACCGTTAAGGGGAGACGGTTATAGTGGCAAGGGGCATGATTCATTCAAGCACACTAGGTTCATTGCAGCATGGCATTCCAATGGCCCTCGATCACTTGAAAGTGTTTATGGATCTCCCCTTTTTTGAGTGTAAATTAGAACCACTTCCTGTGTCTTCAAGTGAGTTTCGTACTGTGGGACAACTACATGGAAGTTTTATTCAATGGCCATGACATCTAGTCATCCTTAGAGAGATATCAATTAATATTTCTCTATGTCACTCCCTAATTTTTTAATAAATAGTATTACCATTTTATTTCATTTATGTCATAATACATTGTAATAATGTACTATTAATTGATAGGAAAACGTAATTCAACATGCAAAGAAGGCACAAGTGGATCAAGATAGTGGTTTTACCAAAACAATCAGCTATGAAACCTTTAGTTGAGAAAATTTTATCGAGTTTGAGCAGTCGCGTGCTCAGCTTACATGACTTTGTTTCCGAGCTAAATGACGGGTACATGTTCCAAATTGCTCTTCCTTAAGAGTTATTTTTGGTATCAATAAAGGACAGACATCGAAGCCTTTGTTGGACGAGAAGACATCTCTTAGCTCATCTCCATGCAATGGCTAGATATGTCAGTCTTGAAAATTTTATGTTGTAAGTGATTATAGTGTATATAGAAAATATTAAACTGTTATATTCTAAGGTAGTTTTAACTTATGTTAGCTTTGTGATTCATGCATGGAGGTGCCTTTATAGGCAGGCTATGTACGAAGGAGAAGAAATCGATGCAGAATTATATGGTAGATGCTCTGAAGGCATATGTGGATAAGAATTTTATTTTACTGTCATATATTCAAAAGTAAGATGACTTTTGCATTTAATTATGTATGCTTCACATTTTATCATGATGTTTTTATTAATTTAACATTACAGAGTGATGTATATTTTATGAATCATCTCAACAACTTCAGCGGACCACTAGCTATTAGAGAACTTATTAATATATAAGTTATCATACTTATACTAATAGATTATTCTAATTTTTTGTTATATTGACTGCATATTTTAATATAAATGTATCTTTTACGATATATAGATTATACATTATTAATATTGGTAAAGATACCTCCAATGTCTTAGATTGAAAATTCATTGGTGTAAGAATTATATTATTCCTATATACTAGTTAGATTTGAATTTCATCCTGAACTTCTAGTACCCATATCAACTTTTTTAATTGTTTTCTATTGTGTTTTTTCTAAGTTCTCAAAGACAACTTGAAAGTATTGAATGTGAGTACTATATAATGAGATATATATACAATATAGTAACCCACCATAGCATATATATGTTATTGCTTAAGGTAATGTTATTTCTAATAGTAACTTATATGCAATTTATTTCAATTATAGCTTGTTAGCTATTATAATTCTTATAATATTTTCTATTTTGTATTTAATTTATTTTATAGACAACTTTTGGAAACGAACTATATACTTAGGTATAAGTTGATAAATTTTGGAAAATATAATGCGCCTTTTTTGCACGTGAGTGTATATAAAATTTTAAATGTATTTTTTTAATTGTTTGTAGATTGGAATATGTAAAGTTGTATTATATAATTTTTTTAAAATGTAAGTTTAATTGTTTTATTGTATCGTGTATGTAATGAGTATTGTTTGTGAATTTGGATTGTTGAATTTGAATTGTTTGATGAGTTATTGAGTATACTTATGAGTTTAAGTTGTTAAAAAGCCTATAATGGATTATGTGTTGAAGTTGTAATTGAAGAATGCTTGTAATTATAGCTTATAATTGTAACTTTAATTTGGATGTTGGAAAGCCTATAATGGCTTGAAGTGTAGAAATTGTATATTTGATGCTGCTACAAATTGTTTGTAATTACAAGTTACAGTTATTCAAAAAATAATAAATATGTAAAAAAAATTAACTAAATAGGTCTATTCTACTATAAAATAGATATATCTAAGTTACTCAGATGCAACTGTTTTACCCAAAATAGTTGCATTTGATGAGATTATTTTAGGTAAAACAGTTACATCTGAGAGGCTCATATGTGTTTGTTTTTTCCAAATAGTTGCATTTAATCTGGTCAAACTGCGATTTTGATTATCTTAGATACGACTGTTTTGGAAAACAATCGCATCTAACTAGTTCAGATATGTCTATTTTTAAGACATATCTAGTCCTAATATTAGATACGTTTCTTTTTTATATATTTATTTATAGATAAACGCATATAATAAAAAAACAGATATAAAATATCATTTTATGTACTAGTGAGAGAAGACATTGAGCTTTTAAGGTTAAAGGGTATAATATGTTATTTGGTAAAAAATAAAAGTATATCAGAAAAAATTCATGATATACTCAAGTACGGGAGTACTTTTCAATACATTTTTATTACTTTTGCCTTTATTTTGAACTAGCTTTTAGCTTCTAGTAATTAATGATTAATCAATTTATTATATTCTTTGCAAATGCTTCTCCAATAAGTTCTTTATTTCACTTATATTTTTTTATTTTAAAAAGTTATCTAATAAAAAATGTCTCAAACAAACTTTTTATTTTTAAAATTTAATGTAGAAATTAAATTTGACTCTCTACATATAAAGAGTTAAATTTTACTTTCTATTCTAACTGTAATTAATACATCTCTATTTTTCTATACATATTATATCTTTTATATCAGTGTATTTCTCTAAAAATACTTATATTTTTTTATAATAAAAGTTATTATTTTTTCTTTAATAAATATTAATTTATATGGAATGAAGTAAAATATTGGACTTGTAAAATAAATTTTACTCTCTAAATAAAAATATGTTATAAGATTTTTTTTGTTCTATAAAAAATATTCTTTAAAACAAAAAGTATTATTAGAGATTCTCTAATATTTTTTTGCTATATATTTTTTAGCTTAAGCATATTTTCAATGTAACAATCTTGGAATTGGCATCCTTTTTCATTCACCTCTTGATTGGAGTTGACAATTCATGTCATATAGTGTATAAATGTATTGTGTCATATATGTGTCATATATAAAATATGATATCACTATACGTGTCAAATATATAAATGTGTCGTTTCATATTATTTAATCGTTTAACATATTCATAAATATATTTTTATGTTAAAATATAAACATTTTACCTTAAGATTCTTAAATATTGGTTTTTTTTTTCTTTAGGTATATTTTTTATGAAAAAAAGATAGATATAAAAAGAGTATAGAAGAATATACACTAAATAAAAAGATAAAATAAATTTTTTCTTTAAAAACATTAAATTTATTAAATTACTCCTAAAAATTTTAAAATTTTTAGAGACAATGTCCCAGTTGGCCTATTGTTCCTGGGTAGTGGTGATCACCACAAATATATATATATGATAAGCCATGAATATCCCTTTGAAGTTAAAGGCTACAAGTCACTTCTTTTAAAGTTTGAAAATTTGAAAAGTTAATATTTAGAAAAAAAAAAATTAATGTACATGCATATATATAACTAACTATATACACCTAAAGTTAATATTTCGAAAGTATATATTAATTTTACAATACATTTGTAATTTGGTTTTGATAACATGTATATAAATGTATGTGTACAAGATAAAATTTATTACAATAATAAAATTTAAACATATAATATATGAGATTATTATTAAAACAAGTTATATCCCTAATTTGCTAATATTATTCACATATGTTAATATAATTAATTCTAATTACATATATTGTAAATTTATTCCTTATATATATATATATTATTTTAATTAATAAATATATTTTTGGCATAAGGCATAAGACATGTATTTGTCCCGTTTCGCTATTTAGCTCTCTAAAATATATTTTTTTGTCTAGTTTGTCTACTGAATTCAGTTTTTGGTCCACATTACCTTCTCGCATTTTAAAAAGAGAAAATTTCACTATTTGTCATCTTTTATCTTTTCTTTTCATTATTACTGATGATTTTTTTTTTCTTTTCAATTTTACCGAAATTAATTTCTTTTACATCGTTTATTTCTCTTATAATGTTCTTGAAACTTTATCCATTCTCTCTTTTTTTCCCTCTCTCTTGCTCTTATTTGAGATGCTACATGTCTCCTCTTCCACTTCTTTCTAAAATCCTTTCAATATAAAGGAATTTAACAGATAAAAATAATTTTCTATACGCATTTCCTGCATCGGCAGATAGAGAGAAGCCATTAACAAGGTAACCAAAGAAGAAGCCAGAGGAACAAATGAGGAACTACTGCCACCTGGGTCTATCAGTGAGGGAAATCCTAAATAGAGTCCAGGCTTGATCTTCTTTTTTTTTTTTTTCATTTTAAGTCTCTCTCCTTAATTAAAATTTGATCAAGTAAAGCAATGGATTCTCATGGGAGAGAAAGTAGTGGTACCAGTGGTTTGCCACTAAAGAAGAAGTTGAAGAAGCATCATTTTGATTCAAAATCAAAGAAAGTGGCGGCGATAAAAGTTTTCCTCATTTGGTTTTTGCAATTTCCAGCAGCATATGTACTCTCTACATATTTGTCTCTAATCAAATGTAAAATACTTTGTTATAATTTTTTGCTTTAGTTAATGAGAACAGTTCTTTAAATAACATGTATTCTTCTTCTTTTTTCTTTTTATTTTTTGGTGAAAATCTGCAATTGACCTAAAGTATACCTAGTGTATTTCCAATGAATTCTCAAAGAATTCCTAAGGTATACCTAAGATATTCCCAAAGTATACCTAAGATATTCTCGAGATATTCTTAAGGCATACCCAAGGAATTTCTAAGGAATTCTCGAAATATATCCAAAATATTATCAAAGTATACCAAACCAAGGTATACGCAAGTTATACTGGAGATATACCTATTTGTATTTTTTGATATATTTTGAGATGACTTTTTGAATTTGGGTGCTATTGTAATATTTTTTTAAGTGCTTGTGGTAGGTCTGAAAAATAAATTTTAAGTGAAAGTAATGTTGTAATATTTTAGGAGATTTTTGGCAGTTTTAAAAAAATTCCCTTTTAAAAATATATAATTTCCTACCTTACAATGCTAATATGACAATAATATTCAACATGATATATGCTAACATTGCATGGTGGCATGTCAGTTTTGGTAAGCAGGTGGTTATATCTTTATAAAATATAAATGAGCAATGTAAACTAAAAACTGAATTCAAATGTCAAATTAGATAAAATAATATTTTAGGGCGTGAAATGATAAAAACAAACAAATACAAGGACCCGAATATGACTGAACCCTATATTTCTAAATGTATCTAATCATGTCATAACATGTTAAGTAGATAAAACTCGTATTGACATGTTTATGATACATTTGTTTAATCCAAACTCATATATTAAGTTCGTGTTGTGTTGTGTCATATAATCTCGTCTTGCTCAAAATTATAAACTCTACCCTTACATGCCGTAACATTCAGACATGGTCCAGGAATCCAGTGTAGATTGATGCAGATTGAGCATATCATCAACCCATTTATTCACAATGGTTGAACCTGCTTATGCGGCCTCCATTTTTAATATAACATATATATTTTTTTATAAAAAAGTAATATAATATAATGCAAAAAGAAAAAATTTAAAATTTGAGATTCTATTTTGGATATTAAGCCTTTTGCGAAATCAAAAGTTGTTTTAAGAATATTCCTGTTTCAATCATTATTGCTAGTGAGTGCTAGAAACGCAAAACATAGCTGGAATCAATCGATAGTCCCACTTGTTGCCATTCCCAACCTGAACTATCAAGGGCGGTAATTTAGAATTTATTTTTAGAATTTAGAATTTATTTTTATTTTTACAAATTTAAAAAATTAAAATTGCATCATTAGTTTAAAAATTCTTTAATGATAATAATTGTTGTAGTGGTGGTAAATTGGTAGAGTTTGTGTTGAAAACACTTTTTATCTTTATTAAGAATACATAGGATCAAAAGTTAGGTTCTCCTTTCCATAAAAAAAAAAAAAAACAAACAAACAAAAAAGTTAGGTGGTCCAAAGCAGGTATTCATCTCAGTACTCCTCTCAATCCAACACGTTAGAGTTCTGATAGGATTTGATACATTAGTACTTGTATGATCGCCCACCCAACACATTTAACTTGAAGTTCTGATCAGATCCTATCAAGGGCGGATGTAGATTTAGATTAGAGGGGTTATTCGACTCCATAAATTTTTTAAAAGTTATCATTATAGGTACAGTATAACAAACATAGATTCAATATTCTTAATAAGTGGATCACAAAAATTTTTTTATAATAAATGGTTCACAAAAAAATTTGAAAAAAATTCTCCATAGTAGCAAGTGGACACCAATAAAATTTAGGCTAATTTGCACATTATCACAGTTATAGCCAATGCTTTAAAAATTTAAATGTAATTATATGTACTTTAAGTTTTGTAACAAATTGTCTTGAATAGACTATACTTCACTCCGAGTCTACGTAGCAATGACATGAGAAAATATTAAAAATATAAAATAATAATGTAGAAAATAGAGTAAAACTTATATGGAAAAAAATTGTTATATGGGGTATATAAACCAAAATAACACCATTTGGATATCAAATTACTCTTCCCACTAAAATTAAAATAATACCATTTGATTAAGAGAGAGAAAATATGTACCGAGTCATTGTTTTATATTTTTAATATTTTTCCACATAATTATCACGTAGACTCGGAATGAAGTAAAATCCACTTGAGACAATATTTATTACAGAACCTAAAGTATATATAATTAAATTCAAATTTTTAAGGAATTGATCATAACTGTGATAAAGTGTTAAGTTCAAGATTTTTTTTTTTTTGTAATTTAGCCTAAAATTTTAAAAATAAACTTTTTCTAACTACTAATAAAAAAAATGACAAAAAAAACTATTTACCTATTGAAATTTGACATATTGTACTAGTATTCTTTGAAATTCAAAATATATAAGATTAATCTCCTTTGTTTTATTTTCATTAAACTATATAGTTTTTATATTAAATTTTAAGATATTTACTCTTAGTCAGAAAAAAATATTCTTTTTTATTCAATGAGTACTAGTATAATAAATCAAATTTCATAAGATATTAGTACAATAAATCAAATTTATAGATGTACTAGTACAATAAGTCAAATTTCAGAAGTAATTTTTTATTTTATCATTTTATCACAATCTAACGTCTTTTTAACATAAAATCTAGCGAAAGAATATGTTAGTAAAATATGATAAAACAGATAGGACAAATCGTATAATTTTTGAATCTCAAGAGATACTAATACAATAAATTAAACATAGATAAATAGTGATTTTTATAAATTTTAAATGAATGAATTTTTTAGTTAAAAAAAATCTTTTGAATAAATAATTATTAACCAAAAAACCCTTTTTCTCGATTTTCATGTCCATCTGCCAACTGTCGTCTAAGACAATCTCTTGTGTCTGCACATCTTCTCGTCATAGATCACAGGTTAGCACTAGAATCCCACTGTATAAAATTTATGAATCTGTCACTAAATCCAATGCATGCCATGCACCGTGGAGGAAAGACCAAGTTCGTAACAATTAGTATTGGTATGATTGCATCCAAAAAGTTGGTGGTTCTTGATGAAAACATATCACAATTCATGATTACAATTTCCAAAATTAGAAGTATCTACTTTTGATCATAAAATAAAATGTTGCAATAGATTTGGATAAAAAAGTCCCCCACACTTAATATTCTAAAGGCAACATATTTGGATAACTTTGGAATCTAAATCCTTTTTCACATTCAAGTGTTAGAAAAGATTGCAAAGAAAGAAATTTGAACTTTTTATAATAGTAAATGGGTCAATTGTAATGTTCACTAAATAGGCTAAGTTGAAACATACGAGCAAATGACGCATAAAAGATATTTTGGTAATTTAAAAGTAAGAATTTAAAATATATGTATAGATGAATTAATTTGGAAACATATGAGAGATGTATTAGGGATATATACGATATATATGTGACATGATAAAGAGTATAAGAATTTGATTTAAGATAATACAATTGAGTTAATAGATGAAGGCAAATGGATGGTGTATTGGAGATATATGTAAGGTAATTTGTAACGCCTGCCAATGGGAGCTTAGAAGCTATTGTGGTGAATTAAGGATAAATTGGTAATTAAAAGTAAAAATATAAAATACATGTATATATGAATAAGTTTTGAGAATATATGAGAGGTATATTGGAGGTCTATGAGACTGTATGTAAGGTATTTGTGAGGTATATGTGTGGTATATTAGCTGATTTTGGCTTCAGTTTCAAGAAAGGGACTAAATAAATAAATAATTATGAAAAATAAAAGTGTCATGACCGTGAAAAGGGAGTGTCAAGGCCGTGACAATAAAAAATGATGGATAAACATGATTTTTTAAGGTCGGTTGCTACAATAACTTTTCATGGCCGTGAAAAAAAACCTTCATAACTGTGATCGTGACCATTTTTCACCAACTTTTCCGTCCTCAGATCCCAAGAACAGATCATAGACACCCAAGAACATCAAGAGAGTGATTCATGGTTTTTGAGTGAATTAAACACCAAATCAAGAGGGAAAACAAGATTGAAGCAAGATTCGAAGAAATTATCCATTTTGGTGAAGGTTTGGGGGAGAGAGAAAATTGGTGCAAGAGGGACCACGAGTTTCTTTGCATGATCAAGGGTGTTTTCTGCCATCACAAGGTAAGAAAACACAAGAAAACCATATCTTTGCTATAATTATAAAGTTACATGAAGATATTGTATTGTTTGGTTGGAAAGCCATGGAAGATAGATTATGAAAGATGAAAGGTGTTTGGATTTTGTGTATATTTATGTTCTTTGAAATTATTAGAAGTGAGATACCATGATATTGAGTTGAAAATATGCTTAATAACCTTAGTGTCAAAATTATGGAATTAGATTTATGATTATACATATTTATCATAGTTTGAGAATTGAGATATAATTTGAGTTAATGAGAAATAATTGTGATTATGTTTAGGTGATATATTTAAAGGTGGAAATTAACCACCAAAAAAGCTAGGCAAGCTTAAAGCTTGGATTTTGAGTTGTCTCCATAAAAGGTAAGTACACATGTTCATTTTAATTTGCTTAAATGAAATAATATAATGTTGAATAGAGGTAAGTACACATGTTCATTTTAATTTGCTTAAGTACACATGCTCTATGAAGGCACTTAAAGTGCTTGAAAGGAAATAGTTTAATAGAGGTAAGTCTCTTACTTGAGAACATGATAAAATGCATGTAAATGATGAGTTGTGTGCATAATTAGTGTTCACATGTTTATTTCCTAAGTAATGAGAAGTTATATAATATGAAAGCATAAAATAACATGATCAAATGTTAAAAATGTTAATTAGAGTCTTTGACTATGCATAAATATGGTAATAAACAAGAAAATGGCAAATGTGTTAAAGTGGATATAATGCATGTGTAAATCTTGAGTTATGAGCTTGGTTGTGACCCACTTTGGGGGATGATTTAAGTTATGATAAATTGTTTGTATTGGTGTTAATTGACCATGGATTATGTCTATGCATTTTTAGGAAGTGATTAAAAGTGAAATTTTGCCGAAATTTGATAATAGGCACAAGTTAGACCCTTTCACAACCATGTTAAAACTGTCATAACCATGAAAAACTGATCCAGTAGCCTTTACGACCATGTTTCACGCCCAACACATTTTCTCATGGCCGTGAAGATACTATTCATAGCAAAAGTGATGTAATACCCACTATCTAAGGCTTAGTCACAATATATGAATACATTACATATAAGGGGTAATTAGGTAATTAAAAGTAATGATATAAAATACATGTATATATAAATTAAAATTAATGTTATAATGAAGGTATATGTAAGGTATATATGAGGTATATTAATCAATTTTGGCTTCAGTTTCAAGAAATTGACGAAATAAATCAATAATTATGAAAAATTAAGGTGTCAGCCGTGACAAATGAAAAAGTTGGATAAACATGACTATTTAAGATTGATTGCTACCGTAACTCTTCATGGCCATGAAAGGGAACTTTCATGACAATGAAATGTGACTATATAAAGCTTTTTCTACGTTCTTATTAACATTTTTCACCAACTTTTCCATCCCCAAATCCCAAGAGCAAACAATAGACACCTAAGTACCTCATGTGAGTATTTTTTTTTCATGGTTTTTAAGTGAATTAAACACCAAATCAAAAGAGAAAACAAGATTAAAGCAAGATTTGAAGGAATTTTCAACTTTGGTGAAAGTTTGGATGAGAGAGAAAGTTGGTGCAAGAGATCCCACGGGTTCTTTGCATGGTCAAGTGTCTCTTTTGCCATCAAGAGGTAAGAAAATGCGATAAAATCAACTCTGACATGATTATGGAATTATATGAAGTGATTATGTTATTTGATTGGAAACTCTTGGAGGGAGATGAATGGTGTTTGGATAATCGGGGTATTTGTGTCATTTGAAGTTATTGGGAGTATAATACTATGATATGAAGTTGAAATCATGCATAATAACCATAGTTTAGGAAGCTTGGGGTAGTTTTACGTTTTTGTCATATTGTCATAGACATAATATTTGATATATGGTTGTAATTGTGATAGGAAAACAAGTACAAGAGAGAGGAGATTGACAAGTAGGATAAATAGCTCCTTATTTGAGTTTTTGTCAAGCTACTAATAGAGGTGTGTACATATACGCATTGTTATTTTCCCCTTAAATATGATAAATGCATGCATAAAATGAAATATGTGCTTATAAGGTAGTTGAGTGTAATAAGTGATGTTTTATTAATGAATTCAAAAGAATGAAATAGTATATTACATGTTCAAAAGGTTAATTAGAGTGTTTGAATATGTATAAATAAGGTAATGAACAAGAAAATGACATATATTAAAGTGGGTACAATGCATATGTAAAGCTTGAGTTGCAACCTTGGTTGTGACCCATTTTGGGAGATGATTTAAGTTGTGATAACTTGTTTGTTTTGGTATCCAATAACCATGGATGACGTCTATGCATCTTTAAAAATGGTTTATAAGTGAAATTTTGACAAAATTTGATCATAGGCACAAGTTATGACTTTTCACAACCAGCGTCACAACCATGCTAAAATTGTCATGGCCATGAAGGTTGAGTTCAGTCGCTTTCACGAACATGCTTCATGCCCAGGCATATTTGTCATGGTCGTGAAGACACTATTCAAATCAATAGTGACCTATATTTAAATGATGTTTTGGTGGGTCTGTTACATGCTGATTATACACAAATGCTAAAGTATGATGTAGAAACATGTGAAAACATGTCAATATGCATAAATGTGACATGTGAGCATGCATATAAAATATGGAAACATGATGGAAATATAAAAGAATGAGATTGAAATAAAGTGATACTTTGATATAAATGTTCATTTCTCTACTTGAAGACTACTTTAAATTAAATGATGCATCATGAAGAGATAAGCGATACATATCGACGAGATGTATGAGTAAGGATCAAGTTGTTTAGCCTTGACTTAGGTGCTCTTGTTCCTGGTACTCATATCCAATATACTCATTCAGGTTACCTGAGCCCTAGTTTGGGTGAGCATGCTTGACTTGAGGGAGCTCGAATGAGCATACAGATTACAGTTATACTTAGTCAGCTTAGTTGAGTCCTGGTTTAGGTGAGCATATTTGACTTGAGAGAGTTCAAATGAGCATACAGATTACAGTGGATGAGTATGATGACTAGCTCACCTACTTTATACCCCATATCTGGACAGTTCGGGAATGAGGCTTGAGCTATTTGTCAAAGTTTTTATTGGAAAAAAGGAAATTAATAAGATAGACAGAGTTGATAAATGAAAGTACTGGTAATTAGTATAACAGTAAAATTATAAAGTATGTATATAATGCTACAATTGTCACCGTATATAGTTGATAAATCACATGTTTATTTACCATAAGCATGGTTAATATGTTCATATGCCATAACACATGATTCCATGCTATATTTTATGTTGTATACCTAGATGCATAGGAAAATCTCAATGCCTATATATACTACTAAGGTAAAGATAGCTTTACGCAGGTTAAAGAGTTTGTAGATAATAGAAGTTGATAAAGAGAAGCTAGCTAGAGCCCATATTAAGAGAACATTTGAGACCTGGTTTATAGGTCTATTTATCATGTTTTGTATTTTGTATATTCATGCATATAAGGGTAGTATTTATGGCTTGTATATGACACAATTATATTTTATATTTGGTACATGCATGGGGCTTAGAGCCCAAAACTATATGCTGATGTGCATGACTGTGAAAAAGGGAAAAAAAATAATATGAGATATTATGATAATTAATCAGACATAAGAAGCACAAATAGTGGCATTTTGTCTATATAATAATATTATTCCTATTATAAGATGATATGATAGGCATAGTCCTATTATATAAGTAGGGCATCATAAGTGACCTATGTTTAAATGATGTTTTGGTGGGTCTGTTACATGCTGAACATGCTTAAACACTATAGTATAATGTAAAAACATTTGAAAACATGTTAATAAGCATATGTGATATGTGAACATGCATGAATTATATGAAAGATGATGGTAATAAGAAAAAATTGTGATTAATGGAGAAGATATTCTAATATAAATGTCCATTTCTCTACATAAGGACTAAAATTAAAATAGATAGTGCACCATTAAGGGATTTTACGTTACCAAACCAGTTATATGTTTGAGGAAAAAGATGGCTTAAGCTCATGGAGCACTCTTGATCCCAATTATATACAGATGATATATCATAATCAGACAAGGTGGCTTAGGCTCGTGGAGCACCCTTAGTCTCGTTTACATAGATATATCATGATTTATCAAAGAGGTTTAAGCTTGTGAAGCGCTCTTGACGGGAAATCAGAGTGAATAGGGTGGTTTAAGCTTGTGAAGCACCCCTATTCCATACCCCGTATTTGGACGGCTCAGGAACGAAATTTGGGCTAGTGACTAGAAAATATGATATGAAAAGAAATTATATGTTAAATGGATTAAGACAGTAATTACATAATAAAATGAAATGTATGGTGACATGATTATTAATATTACAAAGAATTGTATACTACTCCTAGAATTGATATATGCTCGAGTCTCCGAGAGGTCAATGTGTTGATTGATAAATGAGAAATAAAAGAACCATTGAGTAGTAAATTTTGGAATAATTACCCAAGTTGTAAAAAAATGCATAATGCTCAAATAGTGAGTTATTGAAATTAAAAAAAAGAAGATTTGTATTACACGAATTAGGTAAATATGTATAAAGGAGGCATTTAACGAATGTTCAATATTTGCATAAGTATGAAATGTCTTGATATTGTTATGATTAAATGAATTGGAAACGATTGTCACAAATTTTACATGCCATAAATGATATCATTATACGTTATCTTTAATATGCATATGTGCTTATTAAGCTATGAGTAACTTAGCGTTTTTTTCTCATACACGTAGATCATGGAGCCGATATAAAGTTGATGTAGCAGTTGACAACGAAGATGCCTAAGCCCATGTAGAGGAAACCATGCAAACCGGATCTAGGTCAACACATTTATAGCATGCATTTATTTATTGCATTCGTTAAATGGATGTAATTATTATATTTTTTAACATGTAATCATGTAATATAATATAAAGTAAAAGAAAAAAATATATAGTTCAACTAGATGCATGAGACAAAGGCCTTGTAGGCCTAACTTAAAATATAAAATATAATTAAAACAAGTTATAACCACCCAGTCTATAGCACTTTTTATGTATTATGAGTTATACTCATAATATGTGGAGGGTGTTACAATATTGATCAATTTTGGCTTTGATTTGAAGAAAATGATGAAACAAATGAAAAAAAAAATGAGAAAAAGCATGATTCACGCCTGTCTGTGAACAAAATGTTAATGGCCATGAACATTGTGCTCAAAGATAAGTATTGACTATTTTTACTATAGACATTCATGACCATGAAGATTTTGTTCATGGCTGTACATGATTCATTCATGACCGTGAAGGATTTATTCATGATAGTGAAATGTCTAATATAAAATCTTTTGTTAGATCTTATTATCATTTTTCACCATTTTATCAGCTATCAAACCCTAAGAACCGTCCAAATATACCCAAGAACTATATGTGAGTGTTTTTTCATGGATTTTTGAGTCATCAAACACCAAAACCAAGAGAAAAACAAAGATCAAAGTTAAATTTGAGAGATTTAACAAGGAAGAAGATGAAGTTGGAGAGAGAGTATGCAAGTTGAGAGAGCTCGGGTCTTTCACCAAATCAACCTTATTTTCTTCCTTCTTTGAGTAAGGTTTCATGTCTTCCCTCCTATTTTAACAAGTTTGTGGTTGATTGATGTGATTTACCCAAATTGGGCAGAAACCCATTTGTAGATGGGTATGTTGGAGATGAACCTTTGGGTTGCTTGGGGGAAAAATTCCATTTAAGCTTGATTGAGATGTGAAAAACACAGTGGAGGAGAATTTAAGAAGAAAACCTAGCTTAGTGGTTTTTGAGTTGGGGATTAGAGTACATGGCTATATATAGCTATAGATATTGATATATGGTTTGAGTTAATGAGAAATAGTTGTGTTTATATATAGGAGATGCCTTTGGAAGGTGGAATTTCCTACCAAGGAGGCTAGGCAAGCAAGCTTAAATCTTAGATTTTGAGTTGGCTCCATAGGAGGTAAATACACATGTGCATTTTAATTTGCTGAAATGAATTGATATAATGTTGAATAACATGAAAATGAGATATATGACATACTAATAGAAATATTCGATAACTAAGAGGAAAATGGAAATATGTAATAGATCAATTATGCCTATAGACTATGAATGTTATAGGAAGGAAATTAAATAGAGTTTGAGTTGATTAAAAATAGGAAATGATTACCTTGAATTTAGGTGTGTTGCCCAGTACTCACATTATGCTTCCCAATGTTGTTTATCTCGACAAAAAGATGGCATGTTATTCTTAGCCTCTTCCAAAGTAGCAAACTTCTTGTAGTGCGTAGCAAACTTCTTGTAGTGCATGTGCAACTTGTAACGCTTTTGTCGGAAACTACCTTTCATTTGTCCATCAAACATTCTCTCACACTTGGATTATCCATATTAACATCCATATGAATCTACACATGTATAACTAATTGTTAGAATGCAAGGCAATTGAAATAAATGTAATAAAAAAAATGCTTATTATTTTCATACGTACACTTAAGTGATCAAAGCCTGGCTCTAAACTAATTTCCTTATCTACATCTTTCCACTTTTTGGGCACTAGAAGGACATATCGAGTTACTACATCAATCTGACTTGAAAGCTTGGCAGATTCCTCTCCATTTATAGGTCTTCCTATTAATGGATCCACCGTGATCTTCATTTTATTTCCATAAGCAACAAATGTCTTCAATGGATCTACCAATATTTGTGTTATAGCTAACTACATATCATTAGTAGATGCTTGATAGTATTGCTCGCTAAGGTCAAATAACATGTCATTAACACCATCATCTTCTTCATCATCATATTCTTCGAACAAATCATTATCAATTATACCACGCCCATTTGAATATGAATTCCTTGAATTATTTGAGCTTGATGGTTCACCAAGATAAAACCATGTAATGTACCCTGGATCTATCCCATGCTCCAAAATATGATCTTTAACTTTTAGTTGATCTTGTATTATTAAGTTCAAACAACCTGTACATGCGCATCGAATGCTGCACTCTTGACCTATGTGATTTTTAACAAATTTCATGAATGATTTTACCCCATCTACATAAGCCTTGGACCATTTAACTGCACGCATCCAACTCTTATCCATTTTATATACTCCACCTGATATGAAAAGGTTCAAATATCAAACAATGGTCACAATATAGTTTGAGCAATAAGATTGAAACACATAAATTGTGTAGTGGTATAGTGTGCATTAGCATTAGCATTAGTGTCAATTGGTGATCCAGCCAATTACAAACAATAATCCCCTATCGTCCTTTTCTGAAACTTGGTGTAACAATTTTTAGTAGTTTTAAAGTTGACTCTTGAATACTTAGTGTGACAATTTTTAACAGTTTCAAAATTGACTCTTGAATATGTTAACAAAATCATAACAGACAATTGACCAGATCTACATTGCTCTTTCTTTTGCATTGCACACTGATTATAAATTAAATAACTCAAAATTTAGTAAAACCCAAATCTGAAAATCATGCAAAAATTAAATCAAATAATTCTTTTAATGAATTTACCAAAAATAAATTATTACAGTTTATAACTATTGATGACTTTAGGGGCCAGGAAGAAAAATGGTTAAAAAGCATTCAATACAACAAGTACAAATACAAATTATAGCTAAGAAATTCGAAGCAAATTAAATTACAAAATCATTTCTCAAAAAGCAAGACAGATATAATATGGTCAATATGAAGAGAACAGAATTTTTATGAAGTATCATATAGCATGATTCCTTATCAACTTTTTCAACTAATAATAATGTAGAAAACATTACCTATGAGCTACACAGCATCAGAGTGAATATAGAAGTACAAAGTACTGAAAATCCAAGAACTTAATAAATGAACTAATAGCTGAGTCCAAAAATTGGCTCTACACATATAACAAACACAATCATGTCAAAAGCAATGCATATTTGGAGAAAGTGCAAATGACAAACACAATAGAATTGCATTGCATAATGCATAACCACAGATACAAGAAACAAAGCCTAGGGACAGCTTAGCCATTTAGATGTTCCTAAACACAAGTGGAATTAATATATGTTGTATCATTTATTATTATTTGTTATGATTAGAAACATTTTAACTTTTAAACTAGTTCACATTCTAATAATTAATGAATTTAAACAGAAATTTGAAGTTCATGATCATATTAATTTAAGAATTAAGTTGGCCAAACAAATAAAAAATGGTAATGACAGTGAAAAAATTAACATATAACAGAACAAAGAATATGATGTATCTGTTATCCAGGATATAATTCATATGATTAATAAAGGAAAAATGCAAAGTTAAATTGACAGAAAAACTATATGGCAAAACATCAATAAGACTACATAAAGAGGAAAGAGAGAACTAGTGGAATGCTCATACGTATTTGCTGAGAAGACTATTGCAAAATGCCACAAGCTTAAGTGTGCAGTGAGTACAAGACAAGACTGATTTAGAAGCTATGAAAAGAAATGCAGGGACAGATCATAAACAGGACAGAGAGAACTTGTAGAATGCTTGAATCTGCTGAGAAGACTATTGGACAATGCCACGAACTAAAGTGTGGGGCAAGTACAAGAAAAGACTGATTTTGAAGCTGCAATATGTAATGCAGGACAGATCTACATCCAAACAATTATACTGTTCAGATTCAGACTGATTTAGTTAAGTTTGATTCAAACGGTGAAATGTTGTTTGTTCAGAATGTAACATAAAAGAAAGTAAAATGATCTCTAAGATCGATAATCAGAAACAATCATCCATTCATTCATCCTCCCTAATGTAAACTACAAATAGAAATTGACAGGAAACTTGTAATTCAGCGTTTTTTTTCAGTCTCTTTCTATTGTAATGCACAAAAATCCCCAAAAGAAAAATGTTGCTAAAACAGTTCTAATAAATAAAGCAACCAAGTTTCTTATAGCAATTAACATGATGAACTCAACACTCAAAAACATTAAACCCCATCAATTTCAGAGAATAACCAAATCTCATTGAATTCAAAGGTCATTTATTTCTGAAACATCAAATTAAACATGTACCAGCCAAAGAGATAGCCAAATCCAAAATAAATGTTAGCATTTCACAGTGACAACAGAACAGAAGCATCCAAGCGTAACCCGACAACACAAGATTATGCAAGTGAAGCATGGAACCAAATCCCATTAAGCAATCAAGTTTCTTATATCAAATAACATGAATTTCAACTCCAATATCAATTTAGAAAAACTCTCCGGTATAAAAAAACATGAATGAGAAACAGATGAAAAGCAAATCAAGAACAAGCAAGCTTACGAAAATAAATTCATATAAAGGAAAATTGCATGTTTGTCTCTCTGGTCTGAAATCAAACGGTAAACAACACATCACAATATGCTACTAATAAAGCTAAAAGGGTAACAAAAAAAATGTTCACCTTTGATCATGTTAGTCAAACTTTCTGGTACATTGCAACCAAAGGCATAACAGTACTTGGTCGAAACAGAGTATATTGATTTCTTTGCCTCCTCTTCACTGCAAGCAAAGTAAAATTACTAATTAAGAATCTGAAAAATTCTAGCATAATGCATAATGAAACAAGCAGATTGCCCAAAAGTAACCTCAATTCCTTTCTAAACCACGATTAAAAGTAATCGAAATTAAGATCACAAATTGAAAGTGTGAATTTCACACTATGGAAACCGAAAGAGAATAAGGAGAATAGACAAACCTTTTTGCTATCTCATGCAGAGCCGTCATCCGTACAGGGAAGGAGATGGAACCCTAAGGGAGATAGAGATAGAGATAGAGATAGAGGGGCTAACTCACCTGAATTTGAAAATCTTCACTTTGTTAGTTTACGATTTGGAGTTAACTAGAAAGGAATGAAAAAGAGAAGGACAGAGAGACATCTACATACCGAAGAGGACCTTGACGTGAATCTGATCTGCAGCAGCTAACGGTGTGCGAGGAGCAGGTGATTAGGTACCGGCGATTGAAATTTTGGTAATATGTGCATGGATCAAACAAGGAAAGTATATACAGGGGAAGGAAGAGGTCGCAGAGACCGATAGATGAGTAAAACACGTGCTACGACTGCGTTTTGAGTTGATTTTTTTTGCCATATCAACCGTTTTTAAAAATTGTTCTTTTTAATATTTTACATTTGGTGCAGGCAGACTTTATTTCCTCATTTACAATCAAAACTATGTATATGATTTTCTTATTCATCTCCTTTTCACATTTTTATAGGTCAAATTTATTTATTTATAAGATAATATTCAATTTTTTAGCATCATAAATTCGAAAATCTTAAATCACATTTTGTAGGCTAATAAACTTGTTGGGAAGAGTTTTTGAGTTCAAACTTATTAAATACATCTTTGGAAAAAAGATAAAAGAGCTTTAATTGTGATAAATATCAAATAAATTTAGTCTTAGACTGTAGCACAGATGATAATTTATGGTTTACAAAAAAAATTAGGAGTAACGATATTATACTTAATTTTTTTGAGCATGTGTCGTTAAAATTAATTTAAAATGAAATAGAGTGGAACTGGTCCCTAAATCAGCCCTTCCTACAAATTAAAATTTTCTCTCTTGAAAATAGTTGATGTGCATCAATTGTTAATTAAAAAAAATTCCACTATTATCAAATAAAAATTTATTAATCATTTTAATAATTTTTTAAAATAATCGATGCTATTCCCACACATTTTTTAAAATAATCATTCTAATATATATTGGGGAAAAAAATAGGTGATATGGATACCCTGAATCTATATGACCTAAATTTTTAAATAATTAATTGCACAATTGTATTAACCGTCAATTTAAAATATAAATTTTTATGAGAAAAAATCATAATAAATAGTCATAAATTATATCTCCATCTTTAAATAAATTTGTCTCCAAAGGTTTTTATATTAAAATTTGATATGAAAATAATAATAAATATACATGCAACGTCATGAAATATTAAATGAAAGACAAAATAGTTTTGTAGCTATAAATTCAACTAAATAATGATGATTTATTATCTCATCTTATAAAATTGAAATTTTGGTGAAGATAAAAGTTATGTTATACTTTATTTCTCTCCAAAACAATTTAGACACAAATTTTACCTCCATATTAAATCATGACGGATTTATGTGCATCGTTACTAAATGAAAATATTTATGACAAAATTGTTTTGTCACTTATTCAATCAACTAATAATAAGGAATTATTATCTCGTCATATAAAACTTATATTAATGACAATAAACATTGTCATAAATTCATATATTTCTTTGTCCTTAAAAAATTTGGTTCCAAAATTTTTGACAAAATATTTAGCCAAAAAATTAAATTGTGATGCATTATATTCATTGTCACTTGAAGGTAGCCAATGGTGGTGAACTAATATTGTCACAACTTTAATAAGCTATTTAATGTCAAAGTATAGTATTGTCATCAAAAGATAAATCTGGCGACAATAAATATTGTCATTAAAAAATTTACTTCCAAAATTTTGGTGAGAAATTCTACCTCTAAAAAGTTATGTGACGAATTTCTTTTTATTGTCATTAAATATACTAATTCATGACAACATAATATATTTGTAGTGACAAAAGTAATGATCATCACAAAATAGAACATTATAGTGACGACTATAAAATTCGTAACTATTAAATAAAAAATTGTGATAAAATTTTGTGTGTGGCAAAGAAATTCTTCATAAAATGTTTGATTTCTTGTAGTGAATGTGAGTATGATTATATGAGGATTTCATAAGTAATAGCATATGGAACTTGAATGATGTGTTAGAGAGGTACTCTAAAGCAATCACATTTAAGTACTTATTGTACAAACTCATTTTGAAAAAGACATTTTCATTTAATTGATATTTATTTATATTATGAATTGATTAGATCTTAAATCAATTAGTGAAGTTCATGATATAAACATAATATGAAGGAAATCATGATGAGATGATGATAATGAGATTCTTATCATATGTAATTATGTTAGTATCTAAATTATCCCTAGTCATAGGATTAATGAGACGAGACATTATTAATCTGGATAGACTAATACATGATACACTCCTTGATTTTATCAAGTGGTTGATTTCATAAACTATAGACATGAGATGTTTAGAGTTAACATGTGAATATTTGCTAAGAGTAGTCAGATACATTGGATGACCTGTTATGAGACAATTATATGGATTATCTATTCAAATGTCAATGATAGTTTTATCATAGCAATGGTGCAAGTATCCTTAGACTTGAGATATTCAAGGATATCTTGGATATTGATTATGTGCTTTGCCTCCATTACTTGTTGCCTCATAGAGATCACTTATAGGGTGGTGATTGGGTACAATATGAGGTATTCGAAGGTAATTGAGTAGCCGACAAAGGATTTACCACGCCTGATAAAAGGAGAGTATACTTATGGCCTCTTGTCGGGGTCATTACTCATGAATCTCTAGCTAGAGTGGAAATGTTATAAATATGGTCTTTAGTGACATATCTAATAGAGTAATGAGCCTCAAGGATAAGATTTAACATCACTTGGGATATGTGTGACGTAGTTAGTATAATGGAAGTTGATATATGGTTCATGCTCTGAACCGAGTGGGGTATAGAATAGTGAAAGAACGAATTGCATAGATATTGTCTATGAAAAGGTTTGTAGTCAAGTCACTGACTTTCCGGTCAATTGGGGGTCATGATGTATTACTGGATACCACTCATGACTTGCTCAAATTAATTATTAATTCGAGTAGCCAACATAGTTGAGAACCTAATGAGTCACACGCATTGGAGGTGTGAAGAATTAGTAAAATGGTTTTGGATAGGATCCAAGAAAAAATATTTAGGGTCAAACATGATAGGATCACAGAAAAAATCCTGACAAATCGCTCAGGGGGGGTCACAAGCCTCTACGGGCCCGCTGGCCGGGCTAGCTAGGCCTTCCCAGTGTGTAGCAGCAAGGTGATGGCTGCTACCAGCAGAATGTGCTGCATGGAAGTTGGCCAACCCCCCTAATCCTCCTAATTTTGTGCTATCTTGATTTTTAAATCAAATTTGAGTTAAAGCGGGACTCTAAGACTCTAAAGAAAAAATGGGAGACATATAAATATTATTTTCAGTAGAAAATAATTATTGAAGCCACCAAAATAAATTAAAGTGTTTAATTTCATTTTCTTTCAAAAGAACAATTTCTTTGCTAGCATATAGAAATTGTTCAAGCCATCTCACTAAGGGTTTTGTTCTCAATCTTTGCATAGATATCGTTAGAGACACATCCATTTGGATTTTTGTGGTTTGCAACAATCCGACAAGGTGAAAAATTGAAGAAACAAGCTAAGAAATTAAAAGGTATAATTTATATCTTTGTTTTAATGAATTAGTTTTAATGGCACAAGTTATATCCTTTGAATCGGGTTTTGAAAAAAATTATTTTTCCTCTGCATTTTATGTATGTGATATATCTTCAAAACCTAACAATGTATATGTCAATATTGAGAATTGATAAATAGGTAGATGCACAAGTTCAATGAAGGCACTTAAAGTGCTTGAAGGGAATGACATAATAGAGGTAAGTTCCTCAATTGTGAAGATGTGAATTGATATGTTGGCATGTGGTAATTGTTTAATGGTATGTTAATAAATTTTATACTAATAAATTGAGATGTCATAACATCAATTGACATGAATAAAGGTTAGGATAATTTTTTTGAGTAATACTTATAAAATGTTAAATGAGTATGGAAATAGTAAATATGCTTGAAAAGATGGATTGTGTTAATAGCTTGAGTTGTTGAGCTTGGTTGTGAACCTAATATGTAATGATTTGAGTCATGTAAACTTGAGTATGATTGAGTTATATGCCCATGAATGATTGTTATATTTATTTAGGAAGTGTTTAGAATTGGAATTTTGGAAAAATTTGATAATAGGAACAAATTAGACCCTTTCACAACCAGCGTCACAACCAAGCTGAAAAATGTCATGACCATAAATAGAGGTACAATGGCCTTCATGACTAGGTTTCACAACCAGCCCAAATGTTCATGGTCGTGAAGACACTATTCACAGCAAAAGTAAACTTTGTTCAATTGATGTTTAAGTGGGTCTGAGACATGCCGAATATGACTAAATGATAGAGTATGATGTTATATCATATGGAAATTTGTTTATGAACCTAATTATGATATGTGAACATGAATATTTTTTTTGTACAACGATGGAAATATAAAATAATGGGATTAAATTGAGAAGATACGATGATATAAATGCCCATTTCTCTACATGAGGACTACTTTAGGGTAGATAGAAATAAGTGATACATATTGACAAGCATATGAGTGAGGACGGGGAAAATGGAGCTTGGTAAGCGTCCCTATTCTTAGTACTTATAGATTTTTACTTAGTCAAGATATTTCGAGCTTGGTAAGCCTTCTTGACTTGAGATTCTAGTGAGTATGATGACTAGATTGGACAAGTGTGCCTACTTCATACCCTTATCTGGCCAGTCCAAGAATGAGATTTGTGCTATTTATCTAAATAAGAAAATAGAATATAATATGTATTGAATAACGACTTATGAATAAGATATGTGAATAATTGTTGAGAACAATCGGTATATGCTCAAGCCTCTAAGAGGTCAATGCATGGATTGATAATTGAGATATAATAGAACTATTGAGCGATCTAAATATGAAATATCTATATCGAAATCCAAATATATAAGATCATAAGATATTTGAACATTTAAAGAAAGAAAATATATGTGTTTTATGAATAAGATTAATATGTATAAAAGAGGTATTGAATAAATATGTGACTATGTATGAGTATTGAACTAATGCTTTGACATTGTTGTGATTACATGCCATGAATTGTATGTTATATATGATGTTTGATCTACATATATGTAATATTAAGTTATGAGTAGCTTAGCGTGTTTTTATGTACATGCAGGTAATAGAGCCAATGTATAGTTGAAGTGGCAGTTGACATTAGAGATACCAAAGCCCATATAGAGAGGAGACTGTGTAAACCCGAATTATGGACCAAGCACTTTTATAGCATGCATTTATTTATTACATTCATTATTGGGAATGTAATTAATTATATTAGTTATCTCATAATCATGTAATATGATGTGAAATGAAAGAAATAGTAAATAATAGAAGAAGGGAAAAGAAAAGATATAACTCAATTAGACATAGTTGAGATGCATGAGATGGGCTTTGATGGCCAACCCAAAATTTACTGAATGTGTTTAAAAAGGGTAAATAGTAAATAGTGTTAGCTAGTTTAGAGTATATTTGATGAGTTAGATAAGCAAGTCTAATATAGTATGCATCTTTAGAGAATAATAATGATTAATACAAAAAAGATTCAAATTTGGATAGGTCATAGCTACCTAAAATGTAACACTTCCTATGTATTATGAAATATATTCATGATTTATGGAAGGGTGTTACAATTTGCCTTTTGAGATTTGACATATTATATTAGTATCCTTTTGATATTTAAAAAATATGTTATTTACATCCTCTATTTTATTTACGTTAAACTATATAGTCATTTTGGTAAATTTTAAGGCATTTACCATTAGTTATAATGAATATTTTCTTTTGCTCTGGGGATACTAGTGTAATAGATCAAACTTCAGGAAGATAATAGTATAATAGGTCAAACATCAGGGGTACTAGTATAATAGGTCAAACTTCGAGGGGTAAATAATAATTTTTTTTTACTATTTCACTACAATGTAACATTTTCCTAATAGAAAATCTAATGGAATGACGTATTATTATAATATAATAATATACAGAGGCAAATAATATAATTTTTAAATCTCAGACAATATTAATATATTATGTCAAACCTAAGGGTAAACAATTGTTAACCTTAGGATGATTAATCTCTATTTTGATTTTAATAATCAAATTAAATATTACTAATATCTTTATTTAGTATTGTTTTGATAGTATTTTATGTTTCAAGTTAATTGGAATCCATTTGCTATGAAAACAACTAACTTAAAGGCAGAAGACACATAAGTCCCGCTTAAGACACGTATATCTAGCCCAGGATTACGCGCTCACACCCAGGATGATTAACCCTTGAGATCCAAAAGAAACTCCCATATGGGAGATTAAATTGTCATGACCAGGACAATGGCAATCTCGCTCAGGACTATTGACGTCACAATCAGGAGATCTGAAAAAATGTGACTATTGGAAGGTGCCTCAACTAGAATGTGCCACGTCATCGTTAGAAGTCAAAATGACCAAGTTGACTAGACCATCATCTCGATTGAGACACTTGTCATGATTAGGATGAACCCGATCCTCAGAAGTCAAAAAGACAGGTCAACCATTTCAGAGGAATGTCCTGTTTAGGATATAATATTACCTACCAGGAAATTCAACCTAAAACTAGTCGTGAGAGCTCTCAAGCAATCCTTGGTTGGCATATGGACTATTCCAACTAGGACACAATGCATCCCGACCGAGATACTGCCTTTTTAGATAACATTTAATGTACTTGTAAGACAATGTTAGGGAGAGTTATAGCACCAATGTGTAATGACTAATTGGTGGGTAATCAATATAAATACCCTACCAAAAGGGCATTTATGTGAACCAATTCTAAGTGCCAAAACCCTTGCAATTTATTTCTCAATCTTTCACTCATTAATTGTTTCTAAGGGTTCTAATGTTAGCCTTAAACATATGGGTAATCTTGTATTTGGGTTGTGTGTCAGCCAAAATACAATGAATTGGTTGTTGTGTTATCCATAAAAATACAAAGGAATATTTAAGTTAAGTGTTAGCCTTAGGAAAACAGTTAATTGGGAGTGAATTAGCCAAAACTCTATTTGTAATCTAAAAAGTTAGATTAGAGAATACCTAATTGCGATTGGAAAGAGGATTAGAGTTAGTTAACACTTGAATCTTTATAAAATTCGTGTCTCTTTCTTTTCCATACTCTCATTAAATTTATTGTTCTAAAATTTTTGATTTTCCACCAATTTATCCCCCACCTTCTTGGTGATTGTTTGGGCAAAAATAGGTATCAGAGGAAGGTCTTGAATTCAAGCTTAATTAGTGCTAGAAAAGATCAACAAATGGCTAATGAAGGATTCCAAAGCTTCAAACCATTCTTTGATAGTTCCAACTATACACTATGGAAGTTTAGAAAGGAAAGCTACTTGGATAGTGAAGGGATTGATGTATGGGAGAGTGTTCGTAAAGAATGGATAGCTCCAGTAAAGAAAAATGCTGAAGGTGAAGAAGTCATTCTTCCAAGAGATGATTGGCTTGAGAGATACAAGAGAGCTAATGGCTAGAACAAGAAAGCCATGACCATCATTACAAGCTCTCTTTCCCTTGAAGAATGTGGGGGAGTTCAACATTGTCAAACCGCCTATAGCATGTGGAAGACTTTAGAGAACTATCATGAAGGCACCAAGCAAGTTCGTTTAAGGAAGATTCAACTTCTAATGAATGAATATGAGCTTTTCAAGATGAAGCCTAATGAGTTTATCACCGATATGACAAACTACCTTCTTACCATTATCAATGGCATAAAGAAATATGGAAGACACACAAGCCTTGAAGATGTCAATAATAAGATATTGAGAAGTCCTCCTATAAAAGATAATGTTTCAAGGGTATCAAGTATTGAGGAAGCCAATGAGGATATGAGCTCCATTCCTATTGATGTGCTTATTAGTAAGCTTCTAACTTATGAGATGCCTCTTGCTAGAGACAAGGAGCTTAATGTGGAAAGGGAGAAGAAGAAACCTCTTGCTCTCAAGGCAAGCACCACCTCCTCTAAGGCTCAAGACTTAGACCTCATTAGTAATGATGAGGTAAGTAAAGACGAGGATGAGGAGAAGGCCATGCTATCAAGAAAAATGAAGAAGATGATAGTCAACAAGTATGGGACTATCAAGAATTACAAGCTAAGAGCCTTAAAGTTCAAAGGCTCCTTATCCAACTTTAACAAGAACAAGGAGAAGATGAAGTGCTATGAACGTGGAAAGAAAGGTCACATCAAATTCGAGTGTCCTAGGCTCAAGAAGAATAAGGGCAAGTCTCACAATGATAAAGGAGACAAAGGCCATAAAGCTATATGGGATAATCCTACATCAAATGACGATGATGGGAGCGATATAGCAAACTTATGCTTCATGGCTTTAGAGGATGACTCAAATTAGGTAACTGCTAACTCTTACTCTCTTAATTTGCATTCTTGTGATGATGATGATGGTGATCTCATTAAGGTAAATATAAAAAGAAAGTTGATTTTCATAAAAGAAATAGCTCTAAGCTTAAGGATGATATATCTGATGGGTTTTGAGCATGTATCACATACATATTATGCAGCGGAAAATAAAATTTTTCAAAACCCGAATCAAAGGATTATATATGTGCCAATTAAAACTAATTTAACTAAAGAAAATTCAGAATTTATACATTTATAATTTCTTGATTTTCTTCAACTTCTCACCTTATTGGGTTGTAGCAAACCACAACAATCCAATCTAGGATTGTCTCTAACAATATCCACG